>VDFB02276793.1:0-171691 GCA_007258455.2 Sequoia sempervirens
ATCTTACTTTATTATTTATCTGACCACATGATGTTGCCATGTCAGATAGCCTTTTTACGGGGATGTGACAGTAAATAGATCTTGTAAATCAAAACTTGGGAAATTTGTTGTAAAGTTTGCTTGGTAGAGATCCAAAGCAGTAGTATCAAATTTTGGCATATACTGAATTTGATCACAACTTCAAGACTAGTAAATGTACAGGTAAATCTCCTTTTTCAGGACATGCTGAATTTGAATACAACTTCAAGACTAATATATCTATAATTCAATCTCCTTTTCACACAGTTTATGGGGAAAATCTGAAAGAAGTAATGGGCTTGCTTGATTTACCTAATAACAGCCCCATTGGAAAGAATTTTTAAAGAGGGGAGATTGGTTATGGTGCATTTGAAGAAAGAGATACCCTCAAGGTAACTACAAAAAGCTAGTTCACAAGAAGATTGGCCCTTGTCAAATCTTAAGCATCTGATGTATCTTGTGAAAAGGAAAGGCCTCCCGGACTCATAATTCTTGGTGACAGAAGAAGAATATTCAGGCACAACATGAACAATGTTGCTGAACCAGGAGGTTCAAAACTTTTTTAAAATTAGGGAAGGATGATGCAGCCCATTCTTTGTGCGGCATAGGTAGATCAAATTATAGGAATTTAGGAGCACTTGTTTGTTTTCCCAATTAATACTGTGATGTGTAATATTTTATATATATTTCTCATAATGGAGTGTTGAAGTAATTTTGGTGGCATGGCTCCTCGATATGTGCACTGTATTAAAAATTACATGTCGGTTTAAGAGATCAGCTGAAAAGGATATATTTTAGAGAGTTCTTTATGAAAAGTAAGATGAACATATCTTAAATTGTGTAAATTTTTTAAATCAATGTTTCCGATCAAACTCCATGATCTATCATCAGGATTATGCATGCAACAAGAAAAAAGAATGCAGGATTATCCATCATCAAGATTATGCAGGATGCACATAGTTGAAAGCTGTAGGAGAAGAATTGTTGGGCAGACAATGGGAGAAAACTGCTGTCAACCCTTCTGTATTTTGAAATCTTTTCCAACTCAATGAATCCCTGTATGTGTCTATTATTAACCGACTGTGAATGTGGACTTTCTAAGCTTCCAACTATTTTTTGCACAACATTGGTGAAGTGGCTTTGTCTGGTTTTTCTCTTCGTTCTTGTGCAGACTGCAGACTGCTACTAAAAAAGCTGAGAACCCTGTTTGCAGGTTTTATGTATAGCTTTTCCCCCATTGTTTGCATCACTATTTCCTTTCTTCTGCCACTCCATTCTGCTGTATTTTTCGTGTGCAGGTACTGCCAACATGAGTGGTTGCAGGATTGCAGCAGAAAGGACAAAAGTTCTGCATCAGTTTGTTATCTTTGCACCTGATCGCACGCTTTCCAATTGTTGTTTTGGTTCCTTTATATCACTATTGAAGGTGCTTTATATAAGGCTGAGGAATATAGTTCTATCATTATGCACAGCAGTTATCTTGTGGAATAATGATGATTGGTTTCCGTTCTTTAACCTTTAAAATTTCTGTATAATATTTCTGTCATTAGGGGATTTGAAGCTTATGTTCTATTGTTTTAATTATAGGGTAATTTCTTTGATTGACAAAACCACAAACTTTGAGAGAAAGTTATCCTCTCTTGACCATGTTTCTTCAATTGTGGAATAGTTTGCCTTGTTCAGTGTGAAATGAGTGGGTACGATCTGGTTGGTTAGTTTTAACAGTATATTTGTTTTGTTGCCCGGGTTAAACATACAATTGAAAATTACAAATTCAGGACTAGCTTATGGTAAACATTGAGATTGGCATATGGGTGTTTAATGTAGACAGCAGCAATAATAGATGAATGGTGAAGGGTGTTTGATGCTTTTGTAATAACGAAATTAGATAAAACTCGCATGACCTGATTGCATGTAAAAGTCTGGTGCGCTGGATCAGATCAGATCGTTTGCTTTCAGTCCATTGATCTCTAGTAAAAATAATAAATCAGTGAATCTATCTGATCTTCCTTTTGTACCTAAAAGACCTATTACAATAGATTGGATCCAAAGATTAATGACTAGGTGTGCAACTTGCTTAATGGCCCCAGTTTTTCTTCTTCAAATCTCTTATTTCAGACATTATCTGAGTGATTCAGAAAGGGCGTGATTTTCTTTTCCATCCTTACAAAACCTTGTTGTTAACAACGACAACAGGGCATGTGGCATTCCGTGAGCAGTAATCGCTCACACTTCCCATGATTGCTCTGCACATGGTCAATCATTCACAGGTCAATATAAATCTTAAATGGGTAGACAAATGGCAAAGAAACAGAAACACAGGCGGATAAAAACCAAGTGTTACCTGAGAAAAGGGCCACGGCCATGATTACCCATTACTAGAAAATGCGCTCCCAACTTGTGGGCAGCTTCACAGATCTTCTTCTTTGGTTCCCCAATTACAACATGGGTTTCTGCCTTGACATCGTAATAACTACAAATATCCAGAGCTTGCTTCAATGTCTGTTGGGTAGTTCTAAGTTCATCATATTCCAGAAGATGAAGCACTTCGCTGTTCAGGATGTAGGCTGCATAACACAATACAATCATAACAAAAAATCATGTATACCAACAACAGAATTTGAAATCTTTTCAACATGAAAGCAAACACATTTAACCAAAAAATTAAAAAACATTTAAGAATACATGCAAATAAAGATGGCTAATTTACCAGGGCCAGATGAAAGAGAAGCAGGAGACTGAACATGAAGGAGAGTGAAATTATAGGACTGGCGGGCATTTGTGTGAGCAGCCAAAAGATGGTCACACGCCCATTCACAGGCTCGCATACTCTCTTGACTCGCATCCACTGCCACCACAATATTGACCACATTCATCACTCGCTCCTCTTCCATTAATATTTTTTCCTGCTGTGCTTGGGTAGCCATAAATTTCAAAGTACTGAGCAATCTAAGGATTTTTTCTTCCTGAACTCTTCTTCAAAAGAATTTGAGAACTGAAGAGAGCGAGACATACAGAGATATATATAGATGATCTGTTATTCATCTTCGCATGGCGACTAACAATGAAAAAATCCTATGTAGCGTGGCTGCCGGGGATTCCTTCAATTATTGATGGGCTTCGTAATTTTATAATCCTAATATTGTATGACTATTCCTCAAGTCAGAGAGTCCATGTTGGCGGGCTTTTCTTTCTGCAATTTTGGAGCCATGTGGAGAGTACTTTGGGATTTGTGAAAGTAAGATTTACGGTTACATTCAATGATTCATTATCAAGATTGAGTATGTCAAATGTGGATTTAAATATACAATTGAATCTAGAGACATTTATAATTATTTAAATTATTAATAATTATTAAAATAATGTAATTGATATGATATAATGAATGAGATGGGAAACATATTTTAAAAGATTGAATTATTTTCGGTTTATGTTCATGCTTCCCCCATACTATAATGAAACTGTCTGTTTCATGAAATAATATAAAATCCTTTTTTGTTTGTTTTTTGGGGACGATTCATTCGTTTGGAAGGTTGGAGAATAAATTTTTCATTCGTCCTTTCCTGAGTTTTTAAAATGGGTTAAAAAAATAAAATAAAAATAGAGTACCTCCTAATTTAGATGCAACCTTTCCACATTTTAGAATCTCATATCTTAGCGTACACCCATAAATACGTGCTGAATGGAAGAGTATTCTCGACGAACAAGGTTTTATCTTGCAAAACAAGCAAAGTGCGAAGAACGATAAAAACCATTGACATGCGCATGGAAGAGTGAATGGTTTAATTATATGATGTTAGAATATTTTTAAATTTTAAATTTTAATGATAATTTAATATTATATTTTTTTATTAGGGGAGAGGATTCAGTAGTTGAGCATGTTTTAGTAGTAGTTTATATAATGTTCAATAGTTGTGATAATAGTTGTTTATATAATGTCCAATAGTTGTGACTTGACTACCTATAATTAAACAAAATGTATTCCTTTGATCTAAAAAACAACCAATCATGTGATGCCACATCAACGTTCAACTACCCATGATGTGAATGCACAAGTATTGGTCTCACTTATTTTTTTTGCCTTTTTGGACACTTTGATAAAAAAGCATGCTGATGTGGCATCATATTTAATGATGTGGCCCTAAAACAAAAGTTATAAGCAGGGGACTTGCCAAATAAGCTGATGTAAAAAATTGGGAGTGATTTGAAATTTCCACTCAAGATAATTAGAAGCACGAAGTTAGGGTGCACAACCCCTGGGTCCTCTCCCCCAGATAAAAAGAGTTTTTGAAAGAGTCATTTAACAAAATAGATCACTTTTCTTTAAGAAATGTAAATTTTTGAAGTTTAATCTATAAATTATTCTAATAAAATGTATATAATTTAATATAAATCAAATAAATACTATTTGTGTGAGTGATAATTGAGTAATTAAATATAAGGGATGATGCATTTAAAGATACAAAACAATATTATGTTATTGTAAAATATTTTTTTACTTTTAAATTTAATTCATATTAATCTAATAAAAATTATATAATTTAATAAATTAAATAAATGATCAATAAGGGTGTAAATCAACTAAATTGTCTAACAAAATTTCTTAAAGAAGATAAAGCATGTCTTGGCACACAAATAGTTTGACAAAAACCTCAAGAAATGTGAAACATGCATAGATCAGGTGAATAATACCCCTCCCCCATTTCTCACATAAGCTCAAATCAACTATATCAAATTGATTTCAGTTATGGGAGTCGATATTGCAAAAATAAATATTATTTCAAGGTAGTAAGCATGAAGAATTGTACTCAACTCTAAGTGATAATATTGATGACATTCTAAATTAGACATTGAAATACCCTGTTGTCTGGTATGACACCGCTCCTTTAGTTATCTCGCCCCACATTGCCTCTACCACTGCCTCATAGGGCACCATGGAGCTTACCATGTCCTAGCAAAATTTATCTCCTCTCTATGCACCCTCACCTCTCCTTATGCATCAATGGGTGTTAGTAACCAATCATCGATGTTTGAAAACTCCTCAAGCCTTTTCAACAATCAAGTTTGTGCATATCCCTGCAACCCTTGCAATGCACGAAACCATGGTTCTTTGAGGCATTTCTCCTAACATTAGCATGTCTTCTCCAAGCCTCTACATACTAATTCTCCACATGTGTTGCTTCCTTTCCCATCATTTTTTCCTATTCAAACCCTTCTTATCCCATTTTTATTATACCTCTGCATCTAAAATTCCTCCATCCTTTATGCTTTTGCAAAATCCCATACCCCTTACTCTCCACCAAACGTTTCCTTTCTCCTTTTCCAAGAGCTCATGCAGAGATGGCTCCTTTCAATGTAGGTAGGGAGGATGCTAAGAAAGGTCAGGGAGTCTTGTTTTCACCTACCAACTCTTTGTGCCCTAGTTGTTCACCTTTCCACACACTTTTTTCCTTCTTTCCCTGCAACTCTTTGCTCTTTCTCTCTCCCATGCGGTTCAACTCGCCCTCACATTTTTCTTCTTCCTCATGCATTTTTCTCTATCTACCTTCCCTTTCCATGTCAGTTTATGCATTATTTTCCTTCCAACTAGACTTGAATGAGTAGCTATGGGGAGGTCATGGGGTTTCAGGACTCCTGGCACCAGTTAATTATTTTTTCCTTGTGACTTGACATTTTTGGACAGTCAAGGGATTGGAATGCCATAACACTTATTGATGTGGTTGTTATAGACACAACATGCAAATAAAGTTTTGCTATTCGAACAATAGAATCTATTTTATCTTGAAAGAATCACCAAATTTCTAGGCTAAGGAATTTGGCTATCCCAAGGCTTGAGAATATTAAGTCTGGACTCACTAGGTTCGCTCAAGGTTTGTTGTGTAATTGTTGTTAAACGTAAGGGGCCTGCTAGGTTTCACAAATCTCTTTGACGTTGGACAATTCAATAATGTAAATATCTTAACAAATGGAGTGTGCATTACCTTTCAAAATTCATTAATTCAAATTATTTGAGAGGAAAACTATAAGAAAATCAAAGTTAAGAGAAATAAGGCCTAAGAAAATAATGACTTCCAGTTATTATCCATGCATTTACAAAGAAATAAACAAACTAAAGCATCAACTATTTTTTACTTCACTAGAATGCTTCACAACTACATACAAAATAAAACAAAAGACTCTTAGAGAAAAATCCATTCACCATCGAAATAACATCAAAATTCAACCAAATTTGGCACAAAGGAAAACTATAAGAAAATCAAAGTTATGAGAAATAAAGCCTAAGAAATTAATGACTTCCAATTATTATCCACACATTTATAGAGAAATAAACAAACTAAAGCATCAACTATTTTGTACTTAACCATAATGCTTCACAGCTACATACAAAATAATGCAAAAGTTTAGAGAAAAAATCATTCACCTCCAAAATAACATCAAAATTCAATCAAATCTGGCTCGACAAATTAACTCTTCCGATAGGAATGAACAACATACAGTTATGCAAGATATATAATTTGGAATAACCTTTCAATTACTTTATCATTATCAATCTCTATTGTAAATACAAGTTTTTATGCTAGAATTGAATATAAAACATGAAATAAACATAAAATTGGTGATGTTCCAACTTTAAGTCTAATTGTTTCAACAAATTTTGATCCTTTAAAAGAACAACTCTCTGTCTTTTATAGAACACAAGGCAATAGTTGGTCACAAAAAGCACATGGCTAGAGAGAACAAGTCAATCAAAATCTGACATGTGGCACAAGAGTACATGCATCACTTAGAAGATGTTAATCCATAGTCCCTAAAGATAAAGTCAAAGTTTACATTTTGAATCCCGTTGATGGCATCCCAATGCCTAAAAATATAAGATAAAAGATAATCGGATTCCTTTAGGGGAGACGGGCCAGTAGTCGTGCGAGGTCCAATAGTCGTGCAATCAATTGTAATTATAATACCCAGTCTTACTGCATATTTGTACTATATATTGTAAATAAATAGTCCAAATGTAAATAAAAAAATAACCAAATGTTGATCAAAAGTGGACCCATACTAGAACACATGAGAACATGCATAGTCCCTAAAGATAAAGTCAAAGTTTACATTTTGAATCCCGTTGATGGCATCCCAATGCCTAATAATATAAGATAAAAGATAATCGGATTCTTTTAGGGGAGACGGGCCAGTAGTCGTGCGAGGTCCAATAGTCGTGCAATCAATTGTAATTATAATACCCAGTCTTACTGCATATTTGTACTATATATTGTAAATAAATAGTCCAAATGTAAATAAAAAAATAACCAAATGTTGATCAAAAGTGGACCCATACTAGAACACATGAGAACCTCTAAATATTATATAAAAAAACATAAATACATTAATGAAGAAGTGAAATAAGTAGTTTTTTTGTCTCAAATAAAATATCATAACTATCCACCATAAGTGTATCATTTAAAAAATAAAATGCTCATTTAATAAAATAAGACACGCATTTAAACAAGTATTGTTATATAGTGAAAAAATATTGTTACTATGTGTACAACTATTGGGGTAGCAATGTACAAGCATTGGAGTATTCTATATTAGTAGTTTGTCTTATTACAAATATAAAAGGTGAGCACAATAAATAACATGTATTTTCTCATTAAATGTGAAGGATTTTCAAAAAAATTTAGTGTTCAACTATTGGTCCATTTTTGTTTGATATAAGTTGTATTTTAAATAATTATGTGTTGTTTTTATAACAACAAATAGTTTTTTTGTGTTCAACTATTGGTGCATATGTGTTGAATATAAAAGCTAGAGATATCAAAGATTTATGGTGATCCATAGGTATTTGGTCCATTTAGGTTTATATTAATTTTATTTTAAATAAAAATATGATATTCTACAAGCAACAAATGATATTTTTTTCTTCAACTATTGGGGGTTTCATAATTAAGATTTGGTCGAACTTTTAAAAAGTCAAATTTTAGACACTTCTCAATAGATGTGTTGATGTGGCGAGTTGCATGATGAGTCACACCTCCAAACCTTAGTTATAGATAAATAAGAGGCCACACTACATTTCAAAAAAAAAAGAAGATTCTACAATATTTCAATCAATCGCTACATGCTGACAAGGTTAACCTGCACGACTTCTCTCCCCTAATCCTTAAAAGATTGGGAAAGCAAAACGTTGAACTTTCTTTTCAAAATCCCCAACTTTTGGCGCACACAAACTTCTTTATCGGGAAAAATACCCACAACCAGAAGTCAAGGAGAAAACTTTGATTTCGCCACCAAGCCAAATACCTGCATCCTATTTTATCGTAATATTCGCTAGGAAGTTCCACTTTCGCTTCAGGCAACACACCCGCTACTAGAGCTTCTTTGTATTTTAGTTAAATTCTTTGTAGTTTTTCGAGAAAACCCACTCATATCAACAGCCTCATTTGTTCCTGCAATTCTCTACCTTTTAATGACACTTAGTCTTTTTCATTTTTTCGTCTTTTAGGCGGCTTTCAGAAATTTCGACATTGTAAGGAATTTAAGAAATTATTGGCCTTTAAGAAAGATATTGGGGATTTCCTTTGTGAACTTTTCCTGAGATCCCGACTATCCATTCTATATGGACAACACTTTTATCCAACGTCGGTGATTAATGCGACTTACCTAAGTAAGCCGTAAAGAGTCTAACATATAACTTTTACGCAATTAATGCTATTTTAGATCCGAAGTGAGCTACTTCCCCAGATCACTTCCCTTATCGATAATTTCACCCGTCACCTGACATTATATTAGTCTTTTTAGGTCTCGCTTCGTGTGCGCCAACTTACAAGTTTTTACGCCATTTTCTCCATATTTGCACTTCCATTTGTTGAGTGGGATTTTTCAAAACTTGGGTCCCCATGCTACTATAGGAAACTTGGGGCATGTTGTGCGACCACACAACATCACTTCAATGGCTTAACAAAAAATATATGTTCACAATGCCCAAGTCCTCGCTTTCTACCTACATGCCCATACCTATGATCAAATGCATTGATGGATGGCCATTACGTGCTCTCTTCCGTTCATTTATTTTCCACGATGCCCATGCTTCTTAATGGTGGATAAGAATCACCCATGCTTTTGTTGTTTAGTCATTGACAAAAGCCATAACTTTGACTATGTTTTTATTTATTTTGATTTCCATTTGTATGATTTTACTGACCACATGACTTCCACATGAGGGTCTTTAACTGGGATGTGACACTAAATCAAAAAATTACATACAATCTCCATGGTTATAGAAACAAACTTAAACAGATGCCAAAAACTGATTAGATAGATAAATGAAATATGAACCAGCTTATTTTTGAAAGCTTTACAACATCAAAAGAAAAGAACCCATCCCTACGATACGATTACCATCTCCTCTACTGCAGCTCATTCCTCATATTAAATTTTCTAAACCCTTAAATAAATAGAAAAAGTAAAAATAGTTACCTCCTCCCAATCCTCCATCAACTGTTGGGATGTGAAGCCCAACGGTCACATGACCATTCGTATTCTCTCTTCTCTTCATATTCGAAGAGCTTTGTATAAATAGATGAGTACAAACCATGTATCTGATAATTGTTAATAGAGATTATTCCTTGCATTCCCGTAGATGTAGCCAGTTTTGGTGAACCACGTAAATATTGTGTTCTTTGTATTTTCTTCTTTTATGTTTTCTCTGCTTGTTTAAAATTTACAATTGGTATCAGAGCCATGGAGTAGTGTTGAGTTGTTGGTTAGAACCAAGGAGTAGAGATGGAAGCTGAAGAAGCCTCTCGGTACTTCCCATATATTTTAATGGGTATAACTAATTTTGTACTTGATGATGATGAAGTTGATTCTGTCATTAAAGAATTTCTTGGCAGTTTGGATTCGGCTGAAGAAGAGGGTTTGAAGCAATCACCGGTTGAAGGAGAGACTAAATTTGTTATGGAAGATTTCATAGGCCTGTTAGAAGTTAGTAGTAATCGCAGAAGAGGAATTGATGGGGCTCCCGAGTACTGGTTTGAAGAAAGGGCACCTTAGGTAGATCATTGGGCGACACAGAAGAAGAAAGTGTCATTTGCAGAGACTGTTGATATTTTTTTATTATGAGGAGTAGTATGACAATTTGAGGAAGAGCAATCAACGTAGAAAAAGGCAATGATCCAAAAGAAGAAAGAAAGCAAGAGAGGAAGAAGGGGCAAAGGAACTAGACGACGAAAGGTCTGAAAGTGCTCTGCGGATTGTTTTGGAGGAGAATGAATCCCCATGTGATGAGGAAGTATCATGGGCTCCAAAAGAAAATCTCTTGCCCAATCCGGTTGCGGATCTGGCATCAGAAGCTGGAAATGGTGTTGCAAAGGTTGAGCTGGTCAAGCCTATTGGTGTAGAGGAGAACCTGCTTGCGGGCGACGTCATTGGTAAATTTCTTAACCTTTTGGAATCTGGTCAAAATTTGGCTGCAAGACAAGAAATTATGGAGGAAACCGGTGTTGTAGGAATGGAGAAGGGAAAGGAGAAGAGGGCTCTGGTGGTGGGGCATTACTGCCACGACCTCCCCAAACTGGGCTCCGGGAGGGAGATGGAATCATTGGGAGGCTCTGTTCTGGACGCTTTCCGCCTCTCCTCCACCGTCGTCTCCAAAGTTGGAACAGATTGTGTTCATAGTTCTACTTCGTTAGATTCTTCTGATTTTTCTGCGTTGCCTAACATGGAAGATCAGATTTTAGAACAAGAGTTAGACGAGGAAATAAAAAATAGTATTTGTTTTCTTGAAGAAATAGATTCTGCGGGGCTTCCAAAGTCATCTGTCGTGGAAGAGGAATCTGAGCAGCTGTGCATGTGAGCGATGGAAGAATGGAGCTCTGTGGCTTCCCCAATTACGGGAGAAATGGTTCCCATCAGGGAGATCGTTGAGCACATGCAGATAGATCCCAAATATACGGACCAGAAGGAGAGAATGATGGGTAAGCTTCGGGAGACAACTCTTGCACCAGATGCTGAGATTTCAAGAAACATTATGGCGTCGCTCATGCTCTGCAATATGGTTTCGGTGAGTTACTTGGCGGACGGGGATGGGCGGCTGGTTCCCTATGGTGTAATAGTAGATTGTGAATCCTCCAAGGTTACAGATGAAGGAGATCTGGGAGCTATGTCGGGCTCGACTTTGGTTCTGACGGAGAATACGCAAATTTTGATGATTTTGCTCACCGTCGTGGCTGTACTGGTTGCCTGTGTCTTCTTCTTCGTGTGGAAGAGGGGAGGATCTGGTGCACAGAAACAGCCGGTCAACCCGACGCCGCTTGTGAAGGAGAAAGAACTCACCTTGGGGGAGATGACGCTCGACTGCAGGGCTGGAATGACAGTGGCAGGAGAAATCCATACGGAGGAGATTTTGTCCATGACGCTCATCAGCGTCCAGGGAACCTCTGATCTGTATACTCTAGAAGGGTGTTCCTAGGTTGGGGGTGCGGTAGAAGATATAGAAAATAGGTCAGATGCCAGATGTACTACTGGTATACGTGTTGCTGTAGGGAGGTTAATTTTTGGTTGTATATGGGTGTCTCTCCATGTTTTGGAGAATATAAAGCTCATGCATGTCCTTCAAGTGTATGGTGAGACAAATGCAAGTCAGCAGGATGTAATTTCGGTTCCTGATAATAGGCAATCAATTGGAGGTAAAAAGGCAAAGCTGCTGGTCTGTGTCAATAAATTTATGGTTGCTTATAAGGATGTTATTGATGGTGAAAGAGAAGAAGGGCAGCTCTGGTTTGGTAACACGTATGGAAAATTGAAAGTTAAAATGACTATTGGTGTATTAGGGAAAGATTATTTTGACTCTGGCATAACCTGGAGATGCCTCATCCAGAGTGTACGTGAACAGTATTTGGTGAAGTTAAAAACTTCCAGCGTGGTTGCAATGTGAAGACAAGATGGAAATGCAGGGATGACACAGTACATGGCTGTGCCGATTGGACTTCACGGGGAGATTGTTGGGATGTGAAGCCCAACAGTCACATGACCGTTCGTATTCTCCCTTCTCTTCGTATTCGAAGAGCTTTGTATAAATACATGAGTACAGACCATGTATCTGATAACTGTTAATAAAAAGTATTCCCTACTTTCCTGTGGATGTAGCCAATTTTGATGCACCACGTAAATATTTTGTTCTTTGTATTTTGTTCTTTTATGTTTTCTCTGCTTGTTTAAAATTTTCATCAACAACACCAAATATCTTTTCTTTATATCATAAATAAAATCTCCTGAAATAACCCCAACTCCCACGATCCCATCCTCTATCTACTGTTATTAGGAGTTTTAAGTATCCTTTTGCACCACTCACTGCTCCCCTAAAGATTGTTCTTTAAATGAGATACTTCGCAACTGCCATTGACCATTCAATTACTTCCTGGGGAATCACTCAGTGGTTTGCATCAATGAATTTGACAAAAAAAATGGGGAAGATACCAGCTATTTTTTATGCAAGGCAGCTCAATCACTTCCCATAAAAGATTTTGAGTGCTTTTGCCTCCTTTATGAGTAAATGTTTGTTTAAAATGTCAGGTAATACCGGGTATTGTTTTCGCAGCTCTTATATTAGTAGGTATTCGAAAGTTGATTGGTGAAATGAATTTTCACCCCTCCTTGACAATTAGCAGTATGCTCTGTAATGAGCTCTGGTTCCGAAATGGTGTCAACTGTTGTAAGATTTTGTAGCTTTGCGCTTGGCTGAGGAATATTATTCCTCTACTCATACACTGCAGTCATCTTAATGCAGTAATAAATGGTTTCCGTCCTTTTAAAATCTTTGGGTATTGTTTCTGCTACGATGGTATTGAAAGCTCATGATCTGTTGACTAACTTTATAAAGATCTTTTATTTAAATGATGGAAAGGCCTTTCTTTTTTATCCGAAATGAGTGACTAGAGCCTGGAATATTATTTCCTGTTCCACATAAGATAAAACTTGCATGACCTGACTGATTGTAAAAGCCTGATGCACCGGACCAGATCAGATCCGTCCATTTTCAATTCCCTGTTGTCTCATGAATATAATAAATCGATGAGTTTAATAATTAGGGTGCAGAAGACTTATCCACTAGGCATGCAATTTGTTGTGTAGTTATCCTACTTTGAAGATTCAAAATGATGCATGCCCAACAAGATAAATTGAAAATTTACTTTCATTTAGCTGGTCCTTCAAACTATGCACAAAAACTTGAAGCCTGATTAAAGACTTATATCACAGTGTTTCAGGGAAAAGAAAGTGGTGTAGCGCTGCCCTGTTTCCCAGTTGAAAAGCCTTATCATAGCTTCTTGTTTTGTTTCTTGAAACGTCTGGTTTATATACATCTCCTACATAATGCAGGTAAATTCGAGAAGGGCATAATTCTCTTATACATCCCCAGTTTTGCTTCTTCAAATCTCTTATTTCAGACATTATCTGAGTGACTCAGAAAGGGCATGAATTTCTTTTCCATCCTTACAAAACCTTGTTGTTAACAACAACAACAGGGCACAGGGCATTACGTGAGCAGTAATCGCTCACACTTCCCATGATTGCTCTGCACATCATCAATCATACACAGATCAATATAAATCTCAAATGGCAAAGAAACAGAGACAGAGGCAGATAAAAGCCAAGTGTTACCTGAGAAAAGGACCACGGCCATGGCTACCCATTACTAGAAAATGCGCCCCCAACTTGTGAGCAGCAGCACAGATCTTCTCCTTCGCTTCCCCATACACAACATGGGTTTCTGCCTTGACATCATAATAATTACAGATATCCAGAGCTCGTTTCAATGTCCTTTGGGTAGTTCTCAGTTCATCATACTCCAGAAGATGAAGCACTTCGCTGCTCAAAATGTAGGCTGCATAAAGCAATACACATCATAACATCAAATTAATGGAATACACAGATATATACATTCCAACAACAGAAGATGACATCTCTTCAACATGAAGAGAAACGAAATTAAGAATGAATGAAGATCAAAGATGGGTAATTTACCAGGGCCAGATGAAACACAAACAGGGGACTGAACATGAAGGAGAGTTAAATTATAAGATTGACCAACATTTGTGTGTGCAGACAAAACATGGTTACAAGCCCATTCACAGGCACGCATACTCTCTTGGCTCTCATCCACTGCAACAACAATATTCATCATTTTCATCACTCCTTCCTCTTTCATTACTGATTCTTTTTGCTGTGTACAATTGGCCATAGATTTCAAAGTACTGAGCAATCTATGGCATTTTCTTCCTACTCTCTAAGAATGTGAGAACTGATGAGATATATATAGAGGAAAATTGTCACAGATCTTCCCATTGTAATTGCCTAAGTTACCACCGATCTATTCCCTCTTTGAAGATTCAGTGAACACTACAAAACTGGGTGCCTCAAACAAATTAGGAATGAAACCAAAATGTGGCCGCTTGTTTTGTCGTTGGAAACTGTGAGCATTTTTGTATTCCTTCTAATAATTGATAGCCTTGCCAATTTATTTAATCCCAATAATTATTATATTTCCAGCTGGAGATGTATTATTGTAAAGTTGACAGATTCATTCATTCTCTTACACGTTCGTGTCTCGCACTTCTTTTTGTTTTCAGAAATAGGAAATAGGAAATAGGAAATTATCTCGCACTTCTCTTGGTGCAATGATTATGCGGATCAGGAATTAAATTTGATGGCCGTATGACCGTATTTAGAGATTTTTGCCGTAAAATACAATCAAAATTTTAAGAAGATTGTATCAGATGAAAGGAGAGATTTTGGATAGACTGTAAAAATTTATATAGAATTATAATGACATACATATTTGATTTATATATAATTTTACTTACACTAAGGTATATCATAATGTTTTAAGGGCACATTTGAATAGATAGCCGTCATTAAAAAAATTGTTGACAAGTAAGGTCGACCGTCAAATTTAAGCCCTGATGTGGATAGTCAATATATCGGCAAGGAATAAGAGATTTTTTATTTTTTATTTAATAATTTTATTATATATGATAATATTTAGAAATAAATATATTAGATTTATAATATTGATTTTGGATATATATAGATAAAAGATAATAAATTCATAGAGTTTTTCACATTAAAATATTTTTTCATTATAAAAATTTAGAAGATGTTATTCAATGTTAGAATTCAATTTACTAGTACATAATTATTTATAGTAGTTCACAATAAACATAAATCAATAAATAAAGATTGTGTACATCAATCTCATAAATCTTATAACCAATGTGATACAAGGGACAATGCTCTCACAATTACCAATTCTTAATTCTTCAAAGCATTTTTCAAGAACCTTATAGAGGCAATTTATTTTACATAATTGATTACAAAGCAAAATATATTGTATCGCAAGTTTTAGTAGTAATGTCCAAGTATAATAGAATTGGTTGGTTAAAAATCAATGATATAATCTAAGCAACCATTATAACTTGTTGAACAAACATATGTTCTTAAATTATTTTTTGAAAAATACAAGATCAACACATGCATTCAAATTGGTGTTTTGTGTTTGTAATGTTTTTAGTTCCCTCTATCATTCCTTAATTGTTTTCTCTTTAAGTGGATGTTTTCATCTTGGATTTGTCAATCTTGGTCCAAAGGTCCTTATTGCACCTTACATGAAACTATGAAAAGCACTTAGATAAAGCTCCAAAAGTAAAAATTTTAATGTGAAACTATGCTTCAAAAACAACAAATACTCTAGGTAGAGCAACTACCTACACTTGGCTATGTTTTTTGTGGCCTTGTATAACATTTGAGTAAATGAACCAATTGATAATCTGTTGGTTGAATCTATTTGTGCTTGGGAAGAATCAACCACATAATCTATTTCAACTATTGGTTCCACCTATGCTAGTGGTTAAGCATCCCAATCGTCAATTTCTATTTAGATTTAAGCATGGAATTTATTGACCATAATTATTATTTCTATTGATTTTGTATATTAAAATGTTAAAATTAATTATTTGTTTGGCCTCAAGCCTATATATGAGTTGTAGATGATTTGTGACACTCTATATGTTGAAGAGGAGCTAAGGAACATGATAGAAGCAAAGAAAACATCAAAAATGGGGGAGCATGCCTTGTGCAAGATGATGTAGAGAAAATAGAGGCCACAACTTGTGATGGTAATGGCCATTTCTTTCTTCTAGAAACTCATGAGCAATGTCATTGCTTTATCCAAGAGGATCAACAATCAAAAGAAGAATTTGGATAGAAATCTTAAAAGAGTGCATACATATAATTGTGTTACTAAGTAGTAATAATAAATTTGGGCATAAATGGTGAGAAAAAAATGGCATAGGGCAGTATATAGGAGAAATTTGACAACATATGAAACATCAAAGAACTTTGAATAGGGGTAAATACACGAAGTTTCAAGTCCATGAAAGGTGAAAGTTTTAGCCTAAGCCAAAATCTCGAAATTGGGTTCAACAAAACAGGATCCCGATTTTTAATAAATGGGATCTCGTTTAGGTTTGGGGTCTTGAGCCAAAAATATAAACGAGATCCCATTTTGTATTGGTGTCTCTAGGCGACCTTCAAGAAATGGGATCCCTATTTATAAAATTGGGATCCCCATTTGTAAAAAACGGGATCCTGTTTCGTAAAGCTATTTATTTAAAAAAAATGCACGAGACCCATTTTAATAGTTTGACATCCTATTTGACAACGACCTCCAGTGTTCCAGTGACAAAGCAACGACCTCAAGTATGTCACTAACCCTTTTCTTTTCATTTTTTTCCCCTTTTTTGGTTATTATTGATTAATTTAGGTTTTTCTTTGTATTCAGATCTGCAAAAGAAATAAACCCTCATCAGTGGAAAACAAACAGAAAAAAATTGAACCCTAAACCCTATTCAAACAAAAAAACTTGTATATAGGTACATATGTATGTATGTACATATGTATATGTGTATGTACATATGCATATATGTATATATGTATATATGTATGTACATATGTATGTATATATTTATGTATGTATGTATGTATGTATATATTTTTCAACTCTAAAATATGAAATAAAAACCCTTAATTTAGCTATTTTGAAACCATTGAAAGATGGTTTCAAAATACTATATATACATGGTACATATATACATTCTTATATATCCATACATATATACATACATACATACATACATACATACATACATACGTGTATATGTATGTATGTATGTAAGTATGTGCAGATTTGTATATATGTAGATATGTATATGTATATATCTTTTTGTCATTGAACATTAAATACATGCATACATATACACATGTACATACATACATACATTCTTAATTATATTACATATAATTAAGAATGTATGTATGTATGTACATGTGTATATGTATGTACATGTGTATATGTATGTACATGTTCATGTAAGTATGTGTATTTGTATATATGTAGATATGCATATATAGGCATATGTATATATAACCACATCCTCAAGAAACATAGAGAAACTTCCTTCTCATCTACTAGGTGAGAAAAAAAATCACCTTATTCTATAACAGTCTAAGACACCTATTAGAGAACCTTATTTTGTCACATTCAAAATATTTTCATTATTGGTTATTTGGACATGTACCCTAGACCAACTTCTATGAATGTGTAGTGGCTAGATAATATGAATACAAACAAATCAATCATAACATTTTCTCTACCTAATTTAACTCTAATGTTAGTGAGATGTTCTTTGACAAAGAACTATATAGGGACTTTCAACACCTAACATCTATGGTAGATAATGATTACAAAATTAGAGATCCCCTAGATCTTAAAGATACCTTCAAATAACCCTATTTTGTACATATTATAAGGCTCTAGGAATTTGTACCTCATTTTGATACACAATTTGTATTTTATACTATATCATTCTTACTAATGATGTTATTTTTGTAAATTACCATCAAGTTGTATGGATCATGTATTTACGATTCATATATGTGGATTTGTATATGCTTGGGATGTTTTCATACTTTCCAATTATGTTCTTATTTATTTCCATTGAGGTGTATAGATTATTTAAATAAATTTGTATTGTGGCTTTCTATATTCTTGGACTCTATAACATTTTCATTACATGATTATGTACATATTCATCAAGTTCAACATTTTATTTATTAATTATATATTTGCATATTAAAAAACATCTAGTCTCTAACATATTAACATATATTTAATCTATTTGAAATGAATTGTGTTGCACCTCTTCATATGATTATGCTAAGGTTAATTCAATCACTTTCTCCCCCATAAAGAAATAACTTTCTCCTTCCATAGATGATTGCATTACAAATACTCCTTTTATTCATAGACTTCAAAGACAATTAGGGAAGGAATAGAAATTACCAATACTAATCAAGGATTCAATAACCATTTTAAGATCTAGCTCCAACAACTTGTCAAGGCACATTTTTATTATCTCTAAATATACACATTTCTATAAATTCAAGGGTAGACCATAGAGACTATCCTAAATTGTCAAAAGTGGGCTAATTTATAGTTGTGTGCTTAATTCCTCGATCATCTAGAAGTTATCTAAGGAAATAGTCAATCTATTCATAAATTCAAAAACATTCATGAATTAATGTTCTTGCATATGTGATGAATCAAAAACATTGACCCCCTTAAGCCATCCTATTACCCTAAACCCTAAATTGATGTCTGAAGGGGTCCTAATACAACATGTCTTAAGGGGATCAAAGAAGTTCTCAAAATTTAGTGAAGTTTCCCAAGGCAACCAAATTTAACAATAATATACATTCAATATTTAGTGATTAAACTATAGAATAGAGCCTTCCCATTAAAGGAAGAAGACCAAAAGTATACTCATTAAACAATCTAGTTTCCTAGAAAATAACCACATTTGTAAGGGAAGATATGAGGAAATTAAAATCCATCTTCCTCTTGTTAGGGGTGTTAAGGCCTCAAACATTTCAAGAGAGGCTTCTCATGGAAGGGGGGGATGAAGGCTTCTCATGATAAGATCATGCAAGATTATAATATGAATGTGATTTCATGAGAGGGTGGTCAATTGAAACAAGAGCTATCTCAATCAACTGTTCCACAAGAAAATATTGTTCTATGAAGAAAAAATGGTTTGCTAAATGATTCAATGACATTGCATAGTATAGGTATAATTCAAAGGCTCTACGCATCTTTTCCATGTTCCTTCATGAACACTAGCTTTTTCACTAACTTGCAAGTCCATTATTACAAGGGCCACCCAAGCTTCAACATTTTGAGGTTCTAGCAAGTCCATTATTTGGAAGGAACTCAATTTGGAAGCCTTTTATGTTTGAAAATGCAACTAACATTGTAATTATATCATGAGTAGTTCAACCAATAAGAATTTTGTCCTAGGACCTTAACTCATAGATCCCCTTAAGCCATCCTATGAGGACCCCTTAAGCCACCATAATTTCTCCTAATTTTTAATGAGATTTCACATCACATTAACAATTATTTGTTTTTTCATTTACATGTGTTAGACATAAATGAGCCTTACACATTTTTTCATTTGTATTCAATTAGGTCATTTATATTAAATGGTTTAAGGGGATTTTTAAACACGTATCTTACATTTTGAAATTACAAATTTAATATAGGTTCACTTATATCTAGATCATAGATCAATTCAATATTGACGATATTTGTAATCCACCACCACACCCTCCATCTCCACCTCCACCCATTCCACCTCATAACCCCCCACCTCCACCACCTGCATCCGAGCATGGATCAATGTGAATGTTAGATCCATGCAAGATCAAATCAATGCTATTAAGAATGAAGAATGTATTCCACCACATTTGAGGTGTTTTTCGTCTACGATGCAAAATGTTGTTGATGTCGTTAGGTCCATTCATGTTGAGTTAGGCGAACGATGGCTAGAGGAGAGGAGACATTCCTATTCTGAAAAGAAAAACATAGAGAAATAAAGAGATGCAGCAAAGAGCTGCAACACTTTATTAAGATAATGATCTTATTGAATTCACTGACAATGATCTTATTTTTATAAAGAATTTGACCTTAGATGGATATTTTATAAAGAATTTGGCTGGATGAATATTTTATAAAGAATTTGGTTGGATGGAAATTTTTAGTGTTTAATTTATGAATATAATAGTATAATGATGAGACTAAAATTTAGTAAGAAATATTAAATAATATATTAATTAATATTGTATTGACTTTTTAATTGGTGTTTTTTTTTAATTATATTTTTTAGAGGTACATATCTATGATGGATTACATTCACACATTTTGAACTTTTTTAGAATTGTTTTGATATACTTAGTTTTTGATACTTAGAATTGTTTTGATATACTTAGTTTGTTTTGAATTTATTTGGCTTCAATATTGATGATAAAATGATCATCAACATAAAAAACTACTATCACAATGCTATCATAATTACATTCTTTAAATGTACATTTAAAAAAATAGTATAATTTTAACTTAATGAAATTTGGTTGCCTTGGGCAACTTCACCAAATTTTATCTCCTTAAGCCATCATTTTCTCCTATCCCCTTAGTTCATAGATCCCCTTAAGCCATCATAATTTCTCTTAATAGATTAATGTAATTTTTAATGAGATTTCACATCACATTCACAATTATTTGTTTTTTCATTTACATGCCTTAGACATAAATGAGATTTTTGTGTACGTTTTATGTTTATTTTTTAGTATGTACATGTATTAAAATTACATAGTTCTAGATCTTAAATTTTGACATTTCTATGTACACTACTACACATGGTAAAGTTGAATGATGTATGCATGCATTGTATATCCTATTTTTTATTTTAAACATGTATCTTAAATTTTGAAATTTGTATGTACATGCTCAAGTTGAATCAATGTATGTATGTGTATGTATATGTATGTATCCTATTTAAACAAATTTGCACGTATGTTTAAAATTTAACTATTTCTTCTGGTTTTTTACTTTTTTGTTAATCTTGTATAATTTAATGCAGGTTCACTTCTATATATCATGGATTAATTCGATATTGATGATATCCTTAATCCACCTCATCAACAACCTCCACCTCCACCTCCTCCACCTCATAACATCCCACCTCCACCACCTCCAGGATTCGATGAGGCTCGCTTGCAAGCACGAATCAGTGACAATGTTGCATCCATTCAGAATCAAATCAATGCTATTCAAAATGAAGCATTGATTCCACCACATGTGAGGCATTTTGCATATGTGATGCAAAATGTTGTTGATGCCATTAGGTCCATTGATGTGGACTTAGATAGGCATCAGCGATGGTGGGAGAATATGAGACAATTTTATTCATATGGTCTCTCCTATAAACAAATTTTGGACCTGAAAATAACAAAATCCCATCTTGCACCTTTTTTTTTCGACCATGTCACTAACCTACCCATTCTTGCAAATAAACCTAGAATATCGATGAGGTGGTGCACACATCCACAAATGACTGCACATTTTTGGGAGTGATGGTGGATGGTATTTGACCATCCACCACACACTAATTTGGAGACCTCCCTTTATAATTTTTAAGGAAATTATATGCAGAGTTTGTTTTGGGGAAAAATCCCAATTATTTTGATTTTAAATCATTTCAGGGTGTTGGTGGCAACATGCCACAATAAAGGTTTAGGGACACAGTTGATCCTCAACGCCCTGTGCATGCCCAACCTCTTGTAGATCCTCCTACTCCTACCATTCTTGCACCTATGCACCATCATGTGGTGGTATCTTCATTAGGATATTTGAGTACGCTTGCAGGCAACCTTGATGAGCATACTTCTGCAATGGCAGTTGGGGAGCCTAGAGACTGTGACGGTGGAGGAGCATTCTATGGAGTTGGTCCTAGTACCACTCCACGAGTGTTGACACCCCGTGTATGTACCAGTTTTCATCAAGTATGTTATGGACGTGATCAGGCTACACCAATTTCAGGTGGACATGGAGATTTTGGTGGAGAATCTGGTCGCATAAGTTCATACGTTGATTTTCTTACTATAGAGCATCACCCTGCAAACAGTGTGACACAAGTATAAATATGCATGTACATGTTGAATTTATAAAAAAAAAATAAGCACACATGTTTTCAATGAACATATATATCAAAAAATTGTAATGTTTTAACAATAAAATTGTTTGGTGTAGATGACATTGACCATAGGGGAAGCATATGCTCCTCAATTTTATATGTCGACACCAGTGCAAGTCGGCAACCCTTATGGGGTATTTTGATTTTAATTTTTTAAATAATATGAAATAATTTTTTAACTTGACTTTTTAATTTGTAATTCAATCATGAACATATGTTTTAAATATTTATGTTGGTTCATGGGAGTCAATCGACTTCGATGTCAGTTCCACCTAAGGGGTTGTCGAGCACTCATCCATTGTTGGGTGTCTCGCATTAGGTGTAGGTACATGTATATTGTAAATTATTTAAAGTTACCATACTTACAATTTTATATCTTGAATTCACTATTTATCAAGCATGCATGCACAAGTAAATATTATAAGTGTTATGTCTATTTAGGTAGGTTGACACAACAATGAGAATGGGTATCAGACACACATTTGATGTGGCGACAACTCAAGAGACATCTAACTTTCAAGTTGTTTAAAAAAAATCTACACAATGTGTGCACACTTGAAGATATATATTTTAACCTAATTCAAGTACACATGTGCTTTAAATTTGACCTTGTAGGAATTTGTTATTGTCACTTTTTCCCTTGATGAGGTCACACCACCTCAACCAAGACTTGCAAAGCAACCCTACATGGTAATTTAAATTTTTAATTATATTTAAAGTCAATTACAAATTATACATTGTGAATAACAAATTAAATTTAAAATTGAATATATATATATGCTCATACATGTTAAATTCTTTTTCTTTTATAACATGAGACATGTCCTATAGCTAAGCATGTAGATATAGGTACAATTTAAATATGATAAATTATAAATTAAATTGAATTAAATAATTTTTAATCATCTTACATCTAATTTCAAATTTCTTTCTCTTGTGTGTAGATTGATTTAGAGCATGTAGAGACAGTTCTAGGTGCACCAGAGCATGCAAAGCAACCTCACACAGTAATTTAATTTTATGATAAATTATAAATCAAATTGTCATTAAATCATTTTTAATCATCTTACATCTGATTTCATCTTTCTTTCTCTTGTACAGAGTGATTCGAGTCATCTGGGTAGTCTGTGTGGTGTGAAGAGGTCTCTTAATTATAGAGACAATATGAGTTAGATTATTTCATGGGTTGTATTTTATTATTTTATGGACTACATATATTGTTTCTCATGGACTTAATATATTGTTTCATGGACTTTATTGATTTCAGTATTTTATGGTCTATTATTGTTAAATAGTAATTTATGCATGTGCATTTATGCATTTTATGTGAAATTAATATGAAATTGATAGGACATATTTGTACTTTACAAAATATTCATAGTCAAGTCATTAATAGGACATTAATGTGAAATTAAATAGAAATATGAAATTAATAGGACATTTAAATATATGTACTTTACAAATTTAGTGATTCATAGCCAATGCATTAACTTATCAAAGAAGTTCTAAAAAAATTACTTAAGAGGATCAAATACTTCAAAGTACATGTCTCATATTTAATCGCTACAATTACTTAAGGGGATCAAAGAAGTTGTCAAAAAATTGCTTAAGGGGATCAACTACTTCAAAGTACATGTCTCATATTTAATCACAGTTAATATACTTAAGTATTAGACTTTTGGGTGACTCATCATAACAAATGATATAATTAAGTATAAATATTTAGGATATGTCCTAATAGGACATCTTAAGGGGATCAAATACTTCAAAGTACATGTCTCATATTTAATCACAATTGATATAATTAATTAGTGGAATTTAGCATGACTCATCATAACAATCACAAAAGTTACACAAAAATAATGTTAATGTTAATATAGTTTATGTCGTAATAGGATGTCTTAAGGGGTCCTGATAGGACTTCTTAAGGGGATAAAAGAATTCAAAGTACATGTCTCATGTAGGATCACAATTGATATAATTAAGTATTAGACTTTAGGATGACTCATCATAACAAATGATATAATTAAGTATAAATATTTAGGATATGTCCTAATAGGACGTCTTAAGGGGATCAAATACTTCAAAGTACATGTCTCATATTTAATCGCAATTGATATAATTAAGTATTAGAATTTAGGATGACTCATCATAACAATCACATTCTATACAATTTAAATAGTGTCAATATTAATTTAGTTTATGTCATAATAGGATGTCTTAAGGAGTCCTAATACAATGTCTTAAGGGGATGAAAGAAGTTCTCATATTTTGGTGAAGTTTCCCAAGGCAACCAAATTTAACAATAATATACATGATATTTAGTGATTATACAATCAAATTTAAAGTTTCAATGTAGGAAAACATGCATATTTAACAAACAAAATATATAGAATATTAATTTTGATATATAAAAGTGTAGAGTATAATTGTGTATGTATATGTATACAAATTTCTACAAATGTGTAATTGTGTAATTGTGTATGTACATATTGTTGAAAATGGAGGTAATTATGTAGCTTTAAAACTTAGAAAACTATTATACTGTAAATCTAATTAAGTGTTCTTTGTTACAATTTCTTTGTGGATGATTATTTGTTCAGATTCATTTTACCATTTGTAGAAGTAGATAGAAGATTGTAGAAGAATAAGACCAGAAGATAGAAGTGACACAACATATACTATGGAGGAACCCTTTTGGGAAAAAACTCCACCACCAGAATTAATAGTGCTTGTATTATTTAACCTTAGAACAATATTACAATAATTCTTTATCAATCCTTGCTTGAGATGCTTCTTTTTCCTTCAACAATTCTTCTTCACAACCTATAGTAAAATCTGATAAAACTCTCTTCAACTTGGCCTATTATTTGCAAGTAGAGTTATTCCGTGAAAAACAATGTCAAACCAAGTCCTTCATCAATTTGGGCATACCAAATTGAAATCATAACTCAACGTTGATTCTGAAGATATCTTGTAAGCTTCTCCTCAAAGTTGGCGCCCAAGAATGGGCCCACTTAACTCAGTATTATAAAATATTTTATCATGCAAAAGTGTTAACTCCAAGATGCCAACTTGGGTGCCCAAGGTGGGTCCAAGTCAATCTATGTTAACTGAAACATATCTCTCCACCATTCATGCAAATATCATGCATGATTGATCATCCCATGTTAATTGAAAGTAGTCACCTGTTATCTGTCATGCAACTCAAGTCATTAGCATGCAATTCAAGTCAACTGAAGTAAACTAACATGCAACTCAACTAACTACATGCAACTGAAGATAACTGAACCATAACTGAACTAAACTAAACTAATATTGAACTGAACTAAATTGAACTCCATGCATGTAAACATCAATCCCTAACTTTTAGGATCTTTACATGCATTACTGAAGTGTTATCTTTTTCTCCAAATAGTTAACTTAACTCAAGGTGGGTTCCACCTTCCATGTGGGTGCCCCATGTTCTCCTATTTTGTAGGAGCTCTTCTTGGGCATCCCCACATGTTCCTATCATTTAGAATTAATTACAAATGTCAATTTACATGTTCATTTCATTCAAATTTAATCTCTTTCAAATCCTAGTGTTGGGGAACACTTTCCAAGGACTTAGGAGATACATGAAATATGTTTAGGATTGAAATTAAATGGCATCTTGGATTTCCGTTTTAGACTTCCTCCTCATCTCCTCTGATAGGAGAGTAGGAATTATATTGTCCATCTTCGGATCTGCACCACTACCACTGATAGCAACAATTAGATTTTCCCAAGGTTCTGGTAAAGAACAAAGTAACAAAATGTATATATCTTCATCTTCTAGCTTTACATCTACAGATGCTAACTAACTTAGAATCAAATTAAAAGCATTCAAGTGATTTTCAACAGAATCACCATCTTTCATCTTTAAAGAATACAACTGTCTATTTAGATACAACATAATAGTAAGACTTTTGGATTGATAAGTATCACCTATTCTCTTCTACAACTTATATGCATTAGTTTCATATGAAGTTCATTCAAAAGAATAGCATCAACAAGACATAATATTATGGTCCCTCTTTCCTTCTTATCAAGCTTATCCCAATCCTCATTTGACATCATTGTAGGTGACTTTGTCTAATCATTACCAATAGCTAACCACTGATCTCTCTCTTCACGGAGATCCTCCATTTTTATTTTCCACATCTCATAATTAGATCCATTGAATCTTTCAATATCTAAACGAGAATTAAAACTCATTGCAACAAACTTATTTTCCAAAATCAGCAATAACACAATAGTAAAATCTCCCACTACAACCAAAAAACCTTCAAACTTTTAAGAGAAAGGTGCCCCAAACTCTACCCAACCGTTAGCTCTGATATCAAATGTTGAAAATGGAGGTAATTATGTAGCTTTAAAACTTGTAAAACTATTATACTGTAGATCTAATTAAGTGTTCTTTGTTACAATTTCTTTGTGGATGATTATTTGTTTAGATTCATTTTACCATTTGTAGAAGTAGATAGAAGATTGTAGAAGAATAAGACCAGAAGATAGAAGTGACACAACATATACCATGGAGAAACCCTTTCGGGAAAAAAATCCACCACCAGAATCAACAGTGATTGTATTATTTAACCTTAGAACAAGATTACAATAATTCTTTATCAATCCTTGCTTGAGATGCTTCTTTTTCCTTCAACAATTCTTCTTCACAACCTATAGTAAAATCTGATAAAACTCTCTTCAACTTGGCCTATTATTTGCAAGTAGAGTTCTTCCATGAAAAACAATGTCAAACCAAGTCCTTCATCAATTTGGGCATCCCAAACTGAAGTCCTAACTCAATGTTGATTCCAAAGATATCTTGTAAGCTTCTCCTCAAAGTTGGCACCCAAGAATGGGCCCACTTAACTCATCCTTATAAAATATCTTATCATGCAAAAGTGTTAACTCCAAGATGTCAACTTGGGTGCCCAAGGTGGGTCCAAGTCAATCTTTGTTAACTGAAACATATCTCTCCACCATTCATGCAAATATCATGCATCATTGATCATCTCCTGTTAACTGAAAGTAGTCATTTGTTATCTGTCATGCAACTCAAGTCATTAGCATGCAATTCAAGTCAACTAAATTCAACTAACATGCAACTCAAACTAACTACATGCAACTGAAGATAACTAAACCATAACTGAAATAAACTAAAGTGAACTGATACTGAACTGAACTAAACTAAACTAAACTAAATTAAACTGAATTGAACTGAACTCCATGCATGTAAACATCAATCCCTAACTTCTAGGATCTTTACATGCATTACTGAAGTGTTATTTTTTTCTCCAAACAGTTAACTTAACTAAATGTGAGTTCCACCTTCCATGTGGGTGCCCCATGTGCTCCTATTTTGTAGGTGTGAACCTAAGAATTTTATCCTACTCTAACGTGCAAAATAACTTAAAAACACAAGTGATAAAAGACTAAGGACACCTCAAGATTAGCCAAAAGAGTGATAAAACAAGAAGGAAAATGGATAAAATAAGATATAAACGATTTCACCTTCCTTGTTGTTGATGTCTCCTTGATTGGCCCTTGCTTGGGATGATTTTGTGTGCTCCTTAGATGGCTTCTTGAGTGGCTAAATGCAAGATTGAATGTGCAAAAATGATGGCTAGATGATAGTGAAGGCAAATTGGCAGCATGTAGTTATGAAAATCAAAGTGTTGAAAATGCCCTTGAGGAGGGGGTATTTATAGAAGAATTTGAATTCTCTAGAGAATTCAACGGTCAAGATGCATCCAACAAGGCCAAGATGAAGGGCTATAGTGGGTTGAGAACCCACAAGCCCTCACATCTTGACATGTGGATGTTGAAGTGGCCAAGGGAAGATGAAGTGGAGGTGAGGTGTCAAGAAGGTACATGAGGTGGAGGAAGGACAAGTACCTTCCAAGCACCTTGGGGAGTGAGAGGATTTCCTCAAAAAGGTATTCCTTGTCCCCAAGTGGGAGTGAAAGGGACATTTGAGGAATTTTGGAATTCCTCAAAAATCTACATGGAAAAGGAAAGGTGGTTGGGGATATAAATGTGAATTAAATTCACATTCCTAGGAGGATCTAGAGGATAAAAGGTGGGCTCCAAAAAGGTGGGACTTAGTCACATGTGGAGATTGTGACAAGTCCAAGGTTCTAGAAGCCTTGGAAGGATGGAATGTGAATTAAAAATTCACATATAAAAGAGGGGAATCTAGGAAATAAATGTGAATTAAAAATTCACATGGGAAAGGGGGTCAATGTCCAAAAGGAAAAATGGAAGAATTGACCAAAAGTGGTGCTAAATCGGCTAATGACCTTGGTTAAGGTTGTGCAAATATTGGATTAGGCTAATTAATGGAAGATTAGAGGCAAGTGGCAAATGTAGGAGGATGTGACAAGGAGAGAGAAAATGAAGAATTTTAAATTGATTTTAAATCAAAAGGGTAAAAATGACTAAATTAAATAAATTAGTGTATTTATTTAATTTAGAGAGGAAGGTGGTGGAAGATAAAGTATTAATTATTAAATTAAATACTTTACCGATATGAGAAAAGGTGTAATATTAATTTAATAAATTAATATTGTAATATGGTAGACGAAAATGGAGTAAATTTAATCATATGGAAGTGATTAAATTTAGATGTCTACATTTTGCCCCTCTTCGAAATATTGTTAGGATAACAGTGTTTCGAAGAAAAATAAAATGCAAATGAGGGAGGAAATGACAGATGGTGATGCCCCTAGCATGGAAAAGGTTAATGATGCCCCAATGACCAGGCTGAAGGAATGGAGGAATAGTAAGAGGGTATGCCCCCTCGAGAGGGCGGTTGGGGGAGGAAAAAGGGGGTCCCCGGGCGACGTCTCGAAATAAATGAGATGAGGGAGATGATGTGAAGTGATAGGTAAGAGAGTAAGTGATATGGAGACGGATGAAGCACAAATGGATTTTAGCAAAAAATGATGTTGCCCCAATCAAGGTACAAGCCAAAATGGGTTGATGATGGATGGAGTGTTGTCAATGAGGGAATTAAGGATCCCAAAACAACACGAGGATAGGGAAGGATACATCCCACTGAGTGGTATTGATGAGGGAAGGATACATCCCAAAACACCACTAAAGGATAGTGAAGAATAGCTCCCGATGATGATGATGAAAGTGTTGTTGATGAAGGAAGGATACATCCCAAAACAACACCAAAGGGATAGGGAATGATACTAATAGGTGATGATGATGATGGGTCAAGGCTGGTAACGAGACTAGGGACAAGACCAAGGATTTGATTAGGTGATTTTTACGAGATTGAACAGATGAAGAGAAGATTGATATGTGAGATGGAGAGAAGGATCTTAAGATTTGGTTCGATATCAAAAGATTTTGATTGCAGATGGACTAAAGCTCAGATTAGGGGTTTGGTTAAGCTCATATTGGGATAAGATTAAAGCTTAGATGAGGATGGGATTGAAGACTAGAATGATTGAAGGATATGATTGGATTGATTCTACACCGAGTTCCGGGGTTTAAAGGATGTAAAGTGTTGACAATCAGATTTTTCCCGATTTGGCAATTTTCAAAAATTGTCAAATTTTGCCATTTTAGGAAACCTCATGGATATACTTTTGTGAGCCCAATTTTTTTCCGAGAAATACCCAATATTGAGATAGGATGAATTACCAACTAACATCCCAAATTCGAGATATGCATTTCGAGTTATGAGTGAACAATTTTTCAAAATGCTGGAAAAAAACACTAAATTGGGATTTTGAGGGTCAAAATGAAAGTTTGAGGCCCCGAAAATGTGCCAAAACGAGTTCTAATAGCTTGCAAAAAAACCAATTAGGAATCCACTTGTTATCTCATAACGCAACCACCCGTCAAATTTCAGCTCAAACAGACACCTGAGTCAAAAGTTATGGCCTCCGGAAGTGTCGGTGTAAAAACCAAAAATCAATTTTGAAAATTTCAACACATGGGTTTTGATGGCGGAGGAAAATTAGAAAATGGGTCGGGATCAGATTGTTTAAAAAAGTCAAAATTTAGTGGAAAAATCAGGGGGGGGGGAAGATGGGGCGGGGCGTAGCCGCCCCTACTTAGGGTGCCGCCGCCACGGCTAGGGCGAGCCGCCCATCATGTATGCAGTCAGCCCTTCTGGCGTGACCACCCTAGTAAAGAGAGGCGGAAATCGCCCGTGGCGGCGGCCCCGCCCGTTGTATGTGGCTTGAGCCACTGGCGTAGCCGCCCAGCCGCTGGCGGAAACCGCGCCCGGCCACGAGTGACTGCCGCCTGGTAGGCGAGAGCGCCATTTGCAGTGAGTGGGGCCGCCCGGTTAGAGGGCAGAGCCGCCCCAGCAGTGGGCGAAACCAACCCAACGGGGGGCAAGAAATGAAGAAAGTAAGAGGTAAGAGAAAGGACGAAGAGATGGGAAAAAAGATGGAGGGATGGGGGGATTGTGAAAAAGGATGAAGGGATGGGGGACACATGCACGATGATGAAATGGAAAATGAAATGTAATTCGAAATGCAATTTGCCATCTTTGGAGCACTGATTTTTGCTATAGCGTCAGACACAAGACGCCAGGGTATGAAGAACCAAGGCGAATTAGTGTCTAATGCATAAAACAAACACAATAGACAAGAAGGCTATCCCAACACCCCAAAGTCACAAAGACCTTGGTCGGGCCAGGTATTGAGATAACCACAAGCACAAAAGGATGCCCTAGCATAACACAAGACCTCGGGGATCTTGGTGGGTACTACGTGGGACAACCAAGAAGACACAATCAAACAAAAGAGCAAGATATGCCCCTATGTTGACCAATCAAAACACACCATAATATGATGGATCATGGCGGCCTTGACAAGTGATGATAGGGAGCTTAAATGATAAACAAAAACCAAAAGTATCAAAATATCACAATCAATTTCAAACGTCCATTGCCATAGGATCAAGGGGATGGATGGGATTGATGAGGTATGTTAGGAAGGATGCATCATGTTGAGACCAAAGATGATGGATACGAAACTAAAAGATCGTTATGATGTGAGATGTTCAAAATCGATTGGATCTCATGATACAAGTGGATCTCGTTTGTTAAGAACTAGCTAGATGAGGGCATAGCTTGACGACACGACACAAGAGAGACAAGACATGAGACTGACACAACCTAAAGACCTAGGGGCTTGGGGGCCGATCAAATATTAGCCTTGCCTACGTAAAAGCGCAGAGCCCTCGTAGTTCGATGAAAGGTGGATGACTGACCAAGATGGAGACTGTGATGGATGGTAAAGACAGGATGGACAAAAGGAGAAAGACCGATGATAGATGATAGAAGAGCAAAGTGGACAATGAAGATCGAGGATGGAACCCCGGGGGCGGATCAAATGATCGACCTTGCCTACATGAAAGCGCAGGGGCAATGTAGTTCGTCAAGACCAAAGGAAAACAATGGATAAAGGATGATAAGATGATAGTATAAGTGGATAAAAAGGTGGGACCGATACAACAAGATAGGATAGACCTGTTGGATTGGATAGGATGATGATGATCAGATAAAGCTCAGGGATGGGATAGTTATCCAAAGCATTAAAATGACTTGGGAGGATGATATGATAGATAGATGAGTGATGAAAAGTGATAGGAGATTGGAAAGATGTGCAAGAGAAGCAGGGGTGATGACGATGAGATAAATGGCATTGGGTTGCATGAGGGGAGGCCTATAGCCAGATACCAATGACAAGGGATAGTGAGATGGGATGAGATGGGATGAGAATAAAGATGGAAGATTGGATAAAGATATAGGATAGGGATGGGGGATGGGAGGGATTGTTTGGATAGATGGGAATATAAGGATTGGGAGATGAAAGGGATGGTAGGATAGATGGATGTCTCCAAGGATTATGTCACAAAGGAAGCAGATGCCCCCACTCTAGATATGTCATATATGAGGAGGCATGAGGGATGGAAGACAAGTGGATGGGAAGATAAAGGAGATAATTAGATGAGGATAGGATGGGTGGCTAAGGAATATGATAGAGCATGGATGAAGGGAATGTATACCAATAGGTGTCCAAAGCATGCAAAGATAGGTGTCCCTATTTTGATCAAAATCACAAGAAGGATGGAGGGATGGGAGATAAATGGGATATGATGGTAGGATGCAGAAGATAGGTGGGATGGGGGGGATTTATAAAGAGGATGGATAACAGGGAGACAGGTGCATAGCTAGAAGCATAGCGGATGGAGGGAATGCATATCAAGAAGTTGCCCCCAAGTGCAGATGGGGATTTACGCATGACGCCTGTTTGCTAGGTTTTCATCATGGTATTTATCCAAGGCGCTTGTTTGCCAAGTTTTCACCATTGGATGGGTTATTTCTCTTTACTATTTTGTTTTGTTTTGTTTTTTTTTGTTTTTTTGTTTTTTGATTTTTGTAGTTTTGACTTTTTTTGGATGTCATGCGAGAAGGAGATGGGTAAGGATATAAGGAAGTGGACTTTTTGGATGTCATGTAGAAGGAGATGGGTAAGATAAGGAAGTGGATAAGCAGATTTAGAAGACATGTGATAAGGATCAAGGTGTTATGAGCCCATGTTTGAAGTGACTGTTGGATGTTGGTACAACCTTATTAGGCTAAATGGATTACACATGAGGGTGAATTAGAGGGATTTGATGGGGTTGATACATGGGATAATGGATGGGATGCTGGAAAGGGTATGGATAGAATGATGGGGTGGATATGTGATGGGGAGATGTGTTCAGGACCAACATTGGCACATGTGGTGGTGGATGTGGAAAGATAATAGGATAAGTGGGATGGAGAATGTGGGTGGTGGCAATGGAGGGAGATGGAATGGTGAATTGGGAGATAAGGACCCAAAATAGACTTAGGGAGATAAAAAGGGGTATGTATGGGATTAGCTTTGGATTAGTGGGACTTTGGATGTTCTTATAGATTTTCTCATGTGATGGCATTGCAACTTTTTCTCTTTGGGGATCCACATGGTTTTAATCTTTGTTTTGGTGGGCCTTTTGTGGCCTATGGATTTGATGTAGATTTAGATTTTTCTTTTTCTTCACCATGTCTTTTGAGGGACATGGGAAGCTTTTAATCATGTGGATGTTTAGATTGATGCATTTTTCTTTAACAACCAAAGTGCTTTTAGTAGCAATGGGATGGGTGTGAGGAGATGGATGATGTGGAGTGATGGAGGTAGGGAGTATGGGGATTATGTGTATGGAGGGATGTTTAGGTATGTGCCTTGTTGATCCTGACTATGGGGTATGTGAGAGGGATGTTTATGATGGATGAGATGGATAGGTGATGAATGGATGAAGGGATGGATAGGACGAGATGGAGGAGGTGATTTTAGGATATAGGAGCCCAGAATAGACGTAGGACCTGGAGGAAACATGGGCATAGTAGATGGAGGATTGAAGATGGGAGATGGAGGGATGTAAGGACCCAAAATGGATGGAGCAGATGAAGGAGGAATATGGACAGTGGTTTTGAGGCGATATGATAGAGGAGGAGGGATGGTAGCATATGGTCTGGTGGAGCGATGGGAAGAGCTAACATTTCTTTTGGAAAAGGCTCGTTGAGGACGTCTAGAGGTTGTACCAACATTTTTAGATTGTGAGTCTTGGGAAATAGGTCCAAGACCTTTCATGTAGACTTGTTCTTTAGCTTGGATGGGCTCCAAAATACCTTGCTTATGAAGCCCTAGACCTTTTCCTTGATAATTCATTTTCTTGAGCATTCGATCTAGGACAAGATTTGTGTTATTTTGAAAACATGATAAGAGTCCATTATTAGGTGGAGGATGATGGGTGGTAAATACACTATGCTTTTCTTCTATGAGGAGGCCACCATGGAAGAATGTGAGGGTTCCAAGGGGATAAGCAAGTGGTGTGGGGATAGCAGTTTTAGGCGATGATGGGGGATCATGAGAAGGAGATGATGGGATAGCAACATCAAGAGAGGGAGTAGGGGCCATGATAGGATCTGGATTTGTGGTAGTAAGCTCATGCGATGGAGATGGAGATGGAGCAGTGGAAGCTTGAATGACAAGGGGATCATGGGATGGAATGGATGGGGGACTATGATCTTGAGGTGGACTAGATGGGATGGTAGGATCTTGATCTGGAGAAGGGGATATGCTAGCATGCTTTGGAATAGACTCTTGGCATGACTCATCGTGTTCGGGAGGCATGGTAACAGAGTCTTGTTGGGACTCTTCAAGTGGGGAAGATGGAGGGATGAAAGATTCATGAGGTTCATTGGAATGGGTTTTGGTGCTACTAGGAGTGGGAGGAGTGGATTGGATTTGGGTGGATCTAGGAGTAGAGGGAGTGGATTGGAATTGGGTGTCTTCAATGGATTCGATGGTTCTTGGAGTAGGAGGTGGGGGTTCAATGGTTTCAATGGTTTGAGCAGTACTAGGGGTGGTAACATCAGTAATAGGTGTGGTAGGGAGAAGGGTCTCATCACTAGTGACCGTGGATGATGGATCTAGATGGCATGGTTTCATGACTTCAAGATGTGGAGTTGGGGATGGCTTCTTTGTAATGAGTCCTTGGAGAACTTCTGAAATGAGAGACTTGCATATGGTGGGCTTGGCTCGGGTGGTAGAAATGGATGAGGGATTATGGATTGGTGGACTAGGGTTAGATGGAGGAATGGGATCGAATGTAGGACCATGAGTAGATGAGGGATTAGGATTGGATGGAGGACTAGGAGTAGATGGAGGACTAGGATTGGATGGAGGGAAGAAGGATGGAGTGGAAGATAGGGGAATGGATGGACAAGGATAGGTGGTGGATGGGGGATGGATTATAATAAAGGGTATTGGGATGATGGATGGACATGGATGGATTAAGGTGGATGTGGATTAGTATGGGGAAAGATGGAAAAGAGTGGACAGGGGACATGGATGGGGAATGGATGAAGATGGATGGGGAGGACTGTTGTGTAAGGGGATGATGTAGATGAAGGAGATGATAAATATGGGGATGAAGAAGATATTGGATATCCATTGTCAAAGGTGGCATAAGGAGCATGATTAGGCATGGATGAAGACATAACAGGATAACTGGAAGGGGTGATTGGATTGTGGAAAGTGGGTGGAGAAAGCTTACTAGTGATGATAGCATCAAGGGGATCTATGTCATATTCTTCTTGATCGACAAGACTTTCATTATCGTCGTCCACGTAATTGGGGTTTCCCTTAACTACTATTGATGGAGGATGAGGATTCATGATGGTGAAAGGATAAAGAGAACGGATAAAAGATTTTGAATGGGAACGGATTAAAGCTCAAATCGGGATTTTGGTCACGCTCAGATCAGGATTGGACAAAAGCTTAGATTAGGATGATTGGATGGGATTACTTCTGATTTTGATGGGATTCGGTAGATGGATGATTGGATCGAGTAGATGATTGGATGAATTTGATAGGATTGGTGTGATTGGATTAATTAGATGATTAGATGAATTTGATTAGAGGAATGGATTGGTTTGATTAGATAAGAAGAAATAGAAGGTACCACTAGATAGAGCTCAAAAAATTGAGCAATTTTAGTTTTTGGATGAAGTTGATCCGATGCACGGTTTGTAAATGGTGGCCCCGGGAAGTTAGGGGCGTGTCTACCCCGCGATGCGGGGCGTGGCCGCCCTAGGATGGTCAAATTCTTGATAGGTGGAAATGGAAGGCACCACTAGATAGAGCTTAAAAAAATAAGCAACTTTGGTTTTTGAACGAAGTTGATTCGACGTACGGTTTGTAAATGATGGCCCTGGGAAATTAAAGGGGCGTAGTTAGCATTCTGCAGTAAATCAGGGGCGTAGTCAATTTTCTGCAGCAAATAAGGGGCGTAGTCAACTTTCTGCAGCAAAATCAGGGGCGTAGACAACAAAATCAGGGGCGTAGATAGCTTTTAGGGGCGTTGACAGCAAAATCAGGGGCGTAGACAGCAAAATTAGGGGCATAGATAGCTTTTAGGGGCGTTGACAACAAAATCAGGGGCATAGACAACTTTTAGGGGCGTTGATAGCAAAATCAGGGGCATAGACAACTTTTAGGGGCGTTGACAGCAAAATCAGGGGCGTAGACAGCTTTTAGGGGCGTTGACAGCGAAATCAGGGGCATAGACAAAAAATCAGGGGCATAGACAGCAAAATTAGGGGCATAGACAGCTTTTAGGGGCGTTGACAGCAAAATCAGGGGCATAGACAGCTTTTAGGGGCGTTAACAGCAAAATCAGGGGCGTACACAGCTTTTAGGGGCACCGCCGCCTTTCTGCGGGGGTGCTACCGCCTTTCTGCGGGGGCGCTACCGTCATTCTGCGGGGGCGCTACCGCCTTTCTGCGAGGGCGCTACTGCCTTTCTGCAGGGGCGCTACCACCTTTCTGCAGTAAGGCAGAGTTGGGTTTTGATGGCAATGGCTATGGCAAGGACGCAATATGATAAAGTAAGGCCAAAGTATCAAAAATTTGACAGATTTTTCACAAGAGAACACCTCAAGCAAGTACAATCCTATGATTAATATTACGGGTATGGCAAGGCAAAGTCTTAATCTAAGATGCACAAGGCTTCTAGGGAGTCCTCGATATACTCTCGGTACGTGAGGCACAACCGTGAACACCAGTCCGTCACAAGCGTGAGTCGGGAACCCCAGCGAGATACTGAAAGGCTCGGACCAACTCTTCACATCTATCTAGGTATCACCCTAGTTTCGATGCTCCGCCAAGTACGACGCGACTGGATTGGAGTACAACTTTCGTTCTCCCCCCTTTATATACCCCACCAGTACGCATGGTTGGAATCGTCCCTTGGGGTGATGAAATCCCCAAGCAGGTCCCACTAAAAAGAAGATAGTAACCATTTCCAACTACTCCCCAGGCTCACACGAAGTGCAAGGGGAAAGCGAAAATGAATTAATATCCCCTTGGGTAACACAAAAATAAACAACAACAGCAAACAATGAGGTTTAATCCCCCTAATTAGACTATGTTCGAAAACAACAAAGATAATTTTTTTTTCTTTTGAAAATCTGATTACGTAGATGACCCTGCAAACAAATGTTAGCTGTCTTTTTCTTCGCTCTTTGATCAATAACGCCCTAATACGCTGCAAAAAGTTAGTGAAAAACAACAATATTCTTGCCAGAATAATGTTAGAGAGTTATCACGTGAAAATAGCAAAAAACTAGAGCAAAAACGAAGCCAAAACGCCTATTTTACCTTCCAAACTGTGCTGTTTTGGGGCGCTGCCGCCTTTCTGCAGGGGCGCTACCGCCTTTCTGCAACAAACTTTGTCAGATTTAAAATGAAAAGTTGCGCTCCTCCCACTGCAAGGAAAGTGTTAGTAAAACCTTCTAAATGTATCCCTAATTGCAGCAATCGTGTTAGAGAGAATAAAACTTTCAGGTGGCCAAGAGGGTGCTACCGCCTTTCTGCGGTAAAGCAGAGGGCGCTGCCACCTTTCTGCGAGCTTTTCCTGCAAAATTCTTAACCAAAAGAGACGTTAAATGCAAGACCCGTGTGTGGGTCCCACCAGGCGTGCCAGAAATGTATACCTTGGAATTTATCCCACTCTAAATGTGTGAAATATCTAAGAAACGGGAATGACAAAATACCAAGGACACCTCAAGATTAGCCAAAAGAGTGATATAACGAAAAGGAATGTAAATAAAATAAAACACAAACAATTTTACCTCCCTTGTTGTTGATATCTCTTTGATTGGCCCTTGCTTGGAATTGATTGTGTGCTCCTTAGATGGTGGATTGAGTGACTAACATGCAAGATTAGATGTGCAAAATGACTAAATGAGATGGCTAGATGATAGTAGATGATTGAGAATGAAAATTGGCAGCATGTAGTTATGAGAATGCAAAGTGTTGAAAATGCCCTTGAGGAGGGGGTATTTATAGGAGAATTTGAATTCTCTAGAGAATTCAACGGTCAAGATTGCTCCAACAAGGCCAAGATGAAGGGCTAAGGTGGGTTGAGACCCACAAGCCCTCACATCTTGACATGTGGAGGGTGAAGTGGACAAGAGGATATGAGGTGTAAATGAGGTGTCAAGAAGGTACATGAGGTGGAAAAAGGACATGCACCTTGGGAGTGAAGAGATTTCCACAAAAAGGGATTCATTGTCCCCAAGTGGGAGTGAAAGGGACATTTGAGGAATTTTGGAATTCCTCAAAAATCTACATGGGAAAAGGAAAGGTGGTTGGGGAAATAAGTGTGAATTAAAAATTCACATTCTTAGGAAAGTCTAAAAGATAAAAGATGGGCTCCAAAAAGGTGGGACTTGGTCACATGTGGAGATTGTGACAAGTCCAAGGTTGGTCACATGTGGAGATTGTGACAAGTCCAAGGTTCTAGAAGCCTTGGAAGATGGAATGTGAATTAAAAATTCACATATAAAAGAGGGAATCTAGGAAGAATAAAAAGGAATTAAAAATTCCTTGGAGAATGATTAGGCTTAATTAATCAGTAATTAGAGGATAATTAGGGGCTAATTAGGATTAAAAGCCAACTTGCAAAAGTTGGAGGATGTGACACATCCTAATCAAGGATTAGGCATGTGCACATCCTTAATGAAGAGATTAGGAAATGGATTAGGATTAGATGAAAATGACATGTGAGGAATTAAATAAATGTAATATTTATTTAATTTATTTGATGAAAAGAGGATTAAGGAGGGTAAGGTATTTAATTATTAATTAAATACCTTAGGGATTTAGTAGAATTAAATATATTAATTAAATAATAGTAATATTACTTAATTAACTCGGATAAGAGGATGTTTAGATGAAAAGTGATAAATTTGGATAAATTAAGTGTCCAAATTTGGATGTCTACAGTAGGAATTAAGTTTGGTAATTATTTTTTGAGTTTAATTAGAAGCAATGATGGGAACTTATGGAAATATGGAACTGAAGTTTGTTTGGAATCTATTCATGAAAATTAGTATTTATGTTTTCTAGGTTAATTGTCATTTCCTTGCAATTTATTTTTGTTCTTAAAATAGCATTTAATTTCCAACAAATCTTAAGATAGATTTCTCTTGAAGCAAAGTAGAATTAATTTGGATTTCATACTTTAGATTAAGAATTAAGATAAATGTTAGTCTTCTCCATGAATCAATCTCAATCAAGTCAAATGAAGTTGGAAATAAGTCAACGAAACTTTAATTTAGGAAATAAGATAGAATTAATCCTTAGGAATTAGTCACTGCAGTTCAGCTCCTGAGAGCTCCTGAAGGAGCCAAATCAACACCTGAAGTCACTATTTACAGTGCAAAACCCCCCAAAAAAGTCAGTGACAACATCCTTATCGCATATAGCTCTGAGACACACCCGATTCGATAATTAATTGACTAAATGATGCAAGTTGTGACATCAATGAGCTTTCCCATCAGGTGGTGTAAGTAGCACAATTCTATTGTTGTTGCTATGGTGGTTGGTTGGTAATCAACCTTTCTTAAATAACCTTCTAAAATTTATCCTACTCTAATTGTAAGTGGTACTAAAAATGATTTCACTCACAAAATAACATAACAACAACAAATTTCCCTTGAAACCATCTTTATTCTGCCATGAGCTAATGATCCACTTGAATAAGTGAAGTAGTTTAATGGGACTAGTTATGATAACTTTATATGTTAAACCAATTCAACTCGGTATAACCTACAGTAAGGAAGAAACAAACATAATGAAACTAAGGAAAGGTGAGATAAGGTGCATATAACTAGATCACATCTAAGGTAATGAGGTGTACATTGATAAGACAATCAATACTAGTGAAAATGGATAAATATTGTCTTAAATTGAGAAATCCGTCATATACAAGATTGTACCTTGAAAATAAATAAATTTATGTTTCTAGATCTTTTGGGTTGGAAACCAATGGGGATCATTGGCTACCAATGGGGAAAGGGTTACTTATTCTCACTTCCAACTTGAATGAGTTTAGGAGTGAGTAATGCTTCGTCTATATGCACTTTTTGGAGTCCATTCATGGTTGTAATTAAACTTAAAACAATTGCAATATCTTTTGAGCTAGGGAAATGGTAGTAGCAAACCATCACTGAATAGGTAGCATGTTGACTACCTTATTGAATTTTTGTAGGTGAGAATAGTTACCTCCCTTGGGTTGAGTAACAACCATACAATCTGGGAATGAATGAATTTTGGAACCCCTCATGTATCACAACACCAAAATGGATAGTGAAATTTTAGGTGGTTGAGTTTAGAACCTACTTATTCCAAGTTAGGAACCTATCTTCCAATTATAGTGCTAAGGTAGGTGCAAGCGCTAACTTTTACGACAACGTATGGAATAGGAACCTACAATAGTATAGGTAGAGGTCGTAATCCTCTAATATGTAGGCTATTCCTATCCATCTGAGTTGATCACTAATAGAAAAATCCTATGAACCGCTCAAATATAAGCTTATTCATGCTCGAGATTGATAGGAGTTAAGGAGCATACTATACCAACAAATTGTTAGTTGTACTACTTGGATAGCAAGATAGATTCCACTAGGGGCATGTGGGCCTTGTGTCCAACAACATGTCAATGATGCATACCTCATGTTACTCTAGAAGTCTAGGAATATTTTTCTAGGAGCATGTGGGCCTTATGGCCAGTGACATGCTAACAATGGACGTCTAGAGTACACTAGAGGTTGGATGGTTTCTGCCAATAGTATGTAGTCCATAAGACCAATATCATGTAGACGATGGATGACTTTGATTTCTTAGTCATTTGATGGACTACATGAAGAGAATTGGGTCAATGCAAGATCACGAGGGTCCAAACTAGGTCCCTAAGTGGCAATGAAAATTCAAAAAAATAGAGTTAGGCAACATGACATAAAATCTTGAATAGGTTATTAACATAATTTGAAAAATATGTAAGAATAAAATTTGTAGCAAATTTATTGTAGTTTCTAAGCTACTAGACCTTTTGTGCAAAAAAGTAAATATATTTTGTCAAAAATTGAAATTTCAATGCAGTAATACTAAATTTCTAGGAAAAAAAAAAAACAGGTGTATGTCTAACCAACTTAAGTACAAGAAAAAATAATAATATTTTTGAAACTTTCAATCTAAGTAGAGGACACATGCTTGGATGTGCCGCATTTTTTTTGTAATTTTTTTGCAAGTAAATAATTAGTTATGACTTTTTATTCGAATTTTTCAAAATTATTAAAACATGTTTGTCTGACCACCATAACTTGGTCAAAATTTTATGAAATTCTTTTTTTATCCTATAGTATGGGAAGCATAGAATGTTACACATCTTTTAAAGATTAGAAAAATTTAAAATAATTTGAAAATTATAGAAGTTTTTCAATCAGCCTATCAATCAAGACTTTAGTCATAATGTATGTAGAAAATCAATAATAATAATCTATTAAATTCAAAATAAGGCATATCTTATATTGGAGGAAAGCTAACAATTTATTCAATAAACCCCTTTCATTTCATCAAATTTGGATAAAAAAAAGTTTCCAACCACAAGGGCGAACTTTGGAAAACTATGGAAATTTTCTAAACACGTTTTTTTAGTTGACTTTCCAGGTATGACACCCCCAAGCCAAATCCCAACACAAATCTCGAGCTTGTTGATTTTGTCAGAAAAAATGAATATTCATTTGTAATGGACATCTGTTTGTAACGAATATTTGTTACGTCCAGTATTTATAATATTTTGTATTATTATTAATAATACATAATTTATTAATTATATATACTATATACTAATATATTATATATTATATTATATAATATTATATTATATTATATACTACATACATTTTATATACTATAGGGTAAGTGCAAAAAGATGGGGGGCCAAAAAGGGGTCTTAAGTGGCCACTTTTTTTTTTGAAATCAAGAAATACTAACCTCAGATATCGAATTGAGGATAGTTGCGCTCAAAGAAATTAGATGCAACAAAAACAAGGATCGTAGTGCTCTGAGTCTACTTTCTAAACTACTAAATTTTTTTTAAAATGGTAGAGATTAAGGGGTTCAAAAGAGGGAGCCACAAAAATTGGTGTTGTTTTTGTCAAAAAAACATAACATAGTGACTTTTGTGGCTCCCTCAAAAGGTTAACTTTTTTTTAGTATTTTTAAAATCGCTTCAGTGAGAAATTAGCTAATAGCATGTAGTTTATGCCCAATTTTTCTGATAATTTTTTAAAGAATATTTGATATTTTACTAATTTTCAAAATGGACACTTGTTAAACACATAATTTTGGTTGTGCTACCCCTATAAATTTTGAAAACTAATTGAAAATCTTTTTTTTAATGTGTAGAATGGAATCTAGTTTATAAAAATGTAATCTATTTGAAATCTCAATGAATGGTTAATTTATATAGAAGAAAATACCAAACACTGGTTTTTTTCAAAAAATAGACACACAAACAAAAGAAATTACATTGTCAAAATGTGAAAAAATTACATCGTTAGATAGCTAAGAGAGACCCTAACATTACCAAGTTGTTCGATTTGTTCAACCTTGAAACACATGCAAACCTAATACTTAGCACAAACGTGATTATGTGAAATATTGTAGAATTTGCAAAAACACGTCTTTGGACGTTGTGAAGGCACTCCAAGCCTTTGGGTTGGTATTCCAAAGAAAATACCAAGCCTAAGGCTTGGGGATTCCCAAAGCAAGAAATAGCGTGAGCGTGTTATAACAAGCATGCATTATTTTATAGTTTTGACATGTTTTTGTGTGTTTCTACCCAAGAGTTGCCTAAGCAAGACATAACACATGAGCGAGTTATAACACACTTGTGTTATGTCTTTCTTTGTGTTAAATGCTAGTCTATTAAATGTATGTAGATATATTTGTATGTTTGTATGTATGTATGCTTGTATGACATGTATGTATGTATGTATGTATGCATGTACACTTGTATGTATGTATTAGTGTGTGTATATTTATGTATATATGTATGTATCAGTGTATGTGTATGTATGTATGTATGTATCAGTGTATGTATGTATTGGTGTATGTATGTATGTATGTATGTAAGATTGTATGTACATATGTATGTATGCTTGTATGTACATATGTATGTATACTTATGTATGCTTGTATGTATGTATGTTTGCTTATATGTATGTACATATGTATGTATATCTTTAGAGGGAGGGAGAATTTTAAGAGAGAGAGTTCTCTAGGTAGGGTGGGAGGGAGAGAGGGAGGTGTTGGGAAAATATGTCTCAACCTTGCAAATACATAAGGTACTGTTGATACGTTAGCACAGGGGGTAAGCCCTGCAAGGGTCCGGGGGGGCTCATCCCCTCAACTAGGGGTCCAAGGGTAGCGCGCCCCGGTGGGGGTCTAGGGGCACTGCCCCCGAAAGCCACATTTTATGTATATTTTATTATTGTAAATATGGACCGTTCGTCATATAGGTTTCATATCTAATGGTCGATATTTTGTTGGCTTGAATTGCCCTAGAAGGAAACTCTATTTTATGAGGGTGTTATATTACGATTGGGTATGATGTATTTTGAGAGTCTGATAGCAATTGTGTTATCTTTGGATCTTTGAGTGGTGATACTCCTGTGAGAAGCTTGCTTTGCAAGTATATTGTAATCTTTGTGATTTATAAATAATATATTAGGCAGATTTTGGAGTGTGGGGTTTTTCTCCCTAAAGGGTTTTCCCCACATAAATCATTGTGTTATGGTATGCGTGATATTAATGTCTATTTATGTTTAAGTTTTTGTAACTGTTAAATATTTGTAAACGTTTTGTAGTATTCTCCTCTCAAGATTAGTGTAGGAAGTTGTTCCACTACCTTAGCTTCCTTATAGGAGGGAGAGACCTAAGAGAGAGAGAGGGGGGTATAGAGGTAGTGAGAGAGAGACCTAAGAGAGGGAGAGGGGGTGGAAGGGAGAGACCTAAGAGAGAGGGAGTGGGAGAGAATGGGTTGGAGTGAGGACTTAGCTAGGTAGGGTGAGAGGGATAGAGAGAGGGAGAGACAGAGGGGGGAGGTGGGAAAGAGAGACCTGAGAGAGAGGGAGAGAGGGAGAGGGGAGAGAGAGAGATAGATTTATCTAGGTAGGGTCCCAGAGGAAGAGACTTGAGAGTGTGAGGGGGGTGAGAGGGGGAGACTTGAGAGATAGGGAGAGAGGGAGTGTGAGAGAGGAGTGGGAGAGAGAGGGAGTGAGAGAGAGGGAGTGGGGAGAGTGAGTGAGTGAGAGAGGGTGTGGGAGGGAGAGACCTAAGAGAGATGGAGAGAGAGAGAGAGAGGGGGGGGAGTGGGAGAGAGGGGGTTGGAGTGAGAGGGACTTATCTAGGTAGGGTGGGAGGGATAGAGAGAGACAGAGAGAGTTAACTAGGTAGCATGCTAGAGGGAGAGACCTTAGAGAGATGGGATGGGATGGAAAGACATGAGAGATAGGGAGAGAGAGGGAGTGGGAGAGAGAGGGAGTGATGGAGAGGGAGAGAGAGAGAGAGAGAGAGAGAGAGAGGGGGGGGAGTTGGAGAGAGATAGAGGGAGTGAGAGAGAGAGTGGTAGGGATTGATTGAGCGAGAGGTATGTAGGAGGAGGGAGAGGGTAGATGGAGACAATTAGAGAGGGTAGGAGAGAGTGAGGGAGAGATAGGTGAGATAGATAGATAGAGAGGGATAGGGATTAAGGGTAAAGGGTAAAGGGATTAGGGTTGAGGGTCGAATGTATAGAATAGAGGGTTTAAGTGTTTAAGGGTTGAGGGGTTAAGGGTTGAGGGATTTAGGATTTAATAGTTGAGGGATGAGGTTGAGGGTTTAAGGGTTAAGGGTTGAGGGTCGATGGTATAGGGTTGAGTATATAGGTTTTAGGGTATAGGATTGAGGGATTATGGTTGAGGATCCAATGTATAGGGTAGAGGGTTAAGAATTTATGATTGAGGTTTTAATGTATAGGGTAGAGGGTTTAGGGTTTAGGGTTTAAGGGTTGAGGGTCGAGGGGTTAGGGTTGAGGGATTAAGGGTTGAGGGTATGGGGATTGAGGGTTCAGGGTTGAGGGATTAAGGGTTGAGGGTTTATGGTTTAAGGGTTGAGGGTTGAGGGGTTAGGGTTGAGGGATTAAGGGTTGAGGTTTTAGGGATTGAGGGTTGAGGGATTAAGGGTTTAGGGTTTAGGGTTCAAGGGTTGAGGGATTAGGGTTGAGGGATTAAGGGTTGAGGGTTGAGGGTTGAAGGTTGAGGGTAGAGAGTTTAAGAGTCGATGGTATAGGGCTGAGGGATTATGGTTGAAGGTTTAGGGTATTGGGTTGAGGGTAGAGGGTTTAAGGGTTTAGGGTTGAGGGTTTAGGGTTGAGGGATTGGGGTAGAGAGGGAGGAATGAAGGGAGGGAGAGATGGATGGAGAAGTGAGATAGAGAGAAGGAGAGAAGAGGAGGGAAGGAGAAATATGAGGGTTGAGGATACAATGTATAGGGTAGAGGGTTGAGAATTGAGGGTATAGGGTTGAGGACTAGGGTTGAGGGTTCAGTGTATAGGGTAGAGGGTATAGGGGTTGAGGGTTTAGGGTTTAAGGGTTGAGGGTTGAGGATTAAGTTTGAGGTTTTAGGGTTGAGGGTTGAGAGATTAAGGGTTGATGGTTGAGGGTTTAAGGTAAAGGGTTGAGGGTTGAGGGCTTAGGTTTGATGGATTAGGGTTGAGGTTTTAGGGTATTGGGTTGAGTGTAGAGGGTTGAGGGTTAAGGGTTAAGGGTTGAGGGTTTAAGGGTTTAAGAGTTGAGGGTATAGGGTTGAGGGATTAGGGATTAGGGTAGAGAGGAGGGAGAGAGAGAGAGAGAGAGAGAGAGAGAGAGAGAGAGAGAGAGAGAGATGAGATGAGATGAGGGTTGAGAATCCAATGTTTAGGGTAGAGGGCTAAGAATTGAGGGTAGAGGGTTGAGGACCTATACGGTTGAGGGTTGAGGGTTGAGGGTCAAGAGGGTAGAGGATAGAGGGTTTAAGGGTTTAAGGGTTGAGGGTTAAGGGATTAATGTTTGAGGGTTCAGGGTTTATGGTAGAGGGTTTAAGGGTTGAGGGCTTAGGTTTGAGGTATTAGGGTTGTGGGTTTAGGGTATTGGGTTGAGAGTTGAGGGTAGAGGGTTGAGGGTTGATAGTTAAGGGTTGAGGGTGATGAGTCTAGTTTATGGTTTAATTTTGGAAAAATTTATGATCTATTTGTTGAAGTTTTCATGGACCTTGATGTTTGAATGTTGATATTTCCTCAAAACCATAGACATTGGGCCTAATTTTATCTCTGCAAATCTTTAATGAAATTGACATGTTATATGGACTATCTGTGTTAATTCTACATGTGGATTAATGAATTTTCTTTAAGATAGTTACAGATATGCAATTATTGTGCATACTAATGTTGACATGCAGATATGACTCAAGGCCACTAAATTGAGAAGATTCTACCAGCTGGTCATTCACCATAATGGTTAACAAAGTGGTCATGCAACGGTCAACGAAGGGCATCATTCAAATAGGTCAATGGTGGCAGATTCTGCATGCAAACCAAGTTGTAACTGCCTTGTAAATGATCTTTATTGTTGTTGAGTGAATATAGGCATTACTGTTGTGCTAAATCCATATTGAGGCGAGCACGTCTGACCAAATTCCATGCATGCATAACCACCTCTCCACTTTCTCTGCTTTCCCTAAAGTGGCATCCTCCCAATTCATGGAATTGACCGCCTTGTTTAATTAGTCGCTTATTTTCCTATAAATAAGAGTCATATGCTCCTTCTCAGGAGGTTGTGCAATCTGATGATGTACTTGCATTCTTATTTTTCAGTAGTACAATTACACTACTCTATTGTACTCATGTTTTTCCAATGAATAAGATGAAGTTATAAGTCTGTGCATCTAATTTTACATTAGATTTAGACGATACTCATCTAAGGGGGCCCACTTGGTGAGCATTATGTCCTTTAGTTTAGTTTAGTTTATTCATTACTTTCTATTCAATAATTAGTTAAGAATCTGGCACTAACTGTTCCTGCAGCCACTAGAACTCCATTTTGTGTATGTTCCTGCAGCTAAAGCAGACAGAGTAGTTTCCTGTTTGTTTGCTCAAATTTTTGTTTTTGTCATGCATTTCTACTTAACATAGTTTTTGGTTGATGTTTAGCACTTATGTTATTTCTTTCTAAGCAATTTATCTCCAACATTATGTTTTTCTTAGTCGTAGAATGAGTATGGATACTTTGGATCCTTAATGCACATATTGTGCTGACCCATTTCAAGTTCACATCCCTGGGTTGACAAGTTAAAAGCACCTTCATGATGATTGAATAGATATTCAGTTTAGATGTCCAATCTCTAAATCATAGTTGTAAGGGCTTAGTTGTTAGATCATTGTAGGAGGCCAACATTTTTGGCGCCGTTGTCGAGGATGGTGTCAAACTAGGTAGTTCTTTGGAGTCATTGATAGTTTTTCTTGCTTTAGTATTTTTGAAAGTTGTTCTTAGTATACCCCTCATTTAAGAATTAATGACCCCCCTTATTCTTTACCAATTCTTTATGTGAGTTGGCTAATAGTGAGTTGATACCGCATGCATAGAAGAAGGAGAAGAGATGTTTATGGGAGATTCCTTCCTAACAATCCTAATCCATTCCAACTAATTGAATATCAGAACCTGCCAAGAGAAGAAGAAGAAGATCCACACCCATTTGTTGATGCATTTCCTGATCTGATTAGCTCTGAAGCTTCCTTTGAAGACCAAAATTAGATTGAGAATCCCTTTGTTTTGGAACTACATCAAGCAAGCATGGGTGATGCAAATAGAAACAGACCTAACCAACCGGATTTTCCTTTCCCCATTGCTCATTAGAATGAAGTAGACAACCTCAAACATATCCCTACTTCAATCCTTCCCAAGTTTTATGGACTTGTCACAGAAGATCTTGATACCTTCTTGTTCGAGTTTGACATACTCTACAAGAGTTATGACTATACCAATGATGCCCATAGGCTTAAGCTATTTCCTACCACTCTGAAGGAAGTTTCATTAAGATGGTTCATGAGCCTAGGCAGAGATACTGTGGATACATGGGATGACATGAAGACAAAATTCCTTGAGAAATACAAGGATTATTGCAAGGGCAGTGACATGAGAGGGAGTGACATTTTTAGGATGCAGCAGAAGGAGGATGGGAGTCTGGAGGATTACATTGCAAAGTTTTTTTTTTTCCTACAATAATCTCCACACCATACACTTAATGAAGACTCACAAAAGTTTCTTTTCCTAAGAGGAATTAATGACAGTTGCACTGATGCCTTAGACTTGATGGGAGGAGGAGATATCTCCCAAGTTCCTTAGGAGGATATCAAGAAGATATGCCAGAACTACTCTAGGGCAGCTTCAAAGAAAGGGAGAGCTTACCAATCTTCTATGGGTAAGTCATCTACCAGTGGAGTTTCCAGAATGGAGATTACTCATTTGCTAGCAGACTTCAAGCAAGACATTATAAACAATCTAGCTACTCAGCTGGATACACTTCAGGCCAAGAAGAAACAAGAGGAGGTAGAGGTGACATTGGTAGAGTATTGCCCCTATTGCAAACAAAAGAAGAAGGACTGCAGATGCAAGATGGTAGCTAATATTGATAGCAAGAAAATTGCACCTGAGTTCAAGCCAATTCAAATTGAAGAAGATCAAGTCTACTATGTTGTACAAAGGAGGCCTTGGGCTCTAAGACAAGGTATGCCACCAAATCCACTCTCTTTTGTTGGGCCATATTTCAATTCTTATTCACCTGGTAGCCAATGGCATCCCCTATATCCATCCAATTATAGAGGATATCCACCACAACCTTGGAGTAACCCCCCAAATACCTGGCATCATCATCAAAACTTTCCACCCCAATGGCAGCAACCTCAAGGAAATTGGCAGCCACCCCCAAGAAATTGGAAGCAAACAAATCAATGGAGGGGAGGATAGCAATGCCCAAACCAGCCAAATAGCTACATGCAGCCACCTTCTTAGCCCCAACAACCTATTATAATGCCTCCTCATGCTAATTCAAGCTCAAATCTACCTAAACCTACTCAACTACTAGCTCATCCCACACCCAATTTAAATAACAAACCACAATAGCATCTTGTATACTTTGTTGATTCAAATCAATTCCCTGCATATGTTGTGAGTGTGAGTGACATCCACTTACGTTCAGGAACTACTATACTAGCTCCTTCCACACCCATTATCACTAGGCTTTTTGTGGAAGAAGAGGAGCCTCTGAATACCCCCATTTAGCCCAGTGCACCTAAAAATTCTATACCAGTCCCAGTCAAGCAGACTAAAAAAGAACCACCATTTCCTCAAAGATTGGAGGCTGCCAACAAGAAGGAAGAAAAGGAGGACACAATTTTTTACATTATAGATCAACCGAAGCATATATGTGTCTAGATACCCCTATTTCAGGCCAAAAAAGATGTTCCAATCTATGACAAGGCAATCAAGGAAGCATGCCTCAAGAGGCCAAGCGGGAAGAAGAAAGACCCCACTACTGTTCATGTGGTGGGACAGCTAGCTGGCATCATTCTTGGGAAAGTGATTGTCCCTAAGCACAATGACCCAAGTAGTCCTGTAGTAGGAGTTGTTATAAATGGGATCCAAATAAAGAACGCTCTCCTTGACTTGGGGGCAACAATAAATGTAATGACTAAGGATATCCTGCAGCAACTAAATGTTGTGAGCATGAGATCTACTCCTATTGTCCTACAGCTTGCCGATAGTTCTATTGTTAAGCCTGATGGTATAGTAGAGGATCTTGTGGTAATTCTAGACTCATGGGAGTACCCAGTAGATTTCATGATTCTTTCCCCTAAATCCACACTAGGCAGGTATCCCATTATTCTTGGAAGGCCATGGTTAGCAACAACAGATGCATATATTGGATGAAGGATAGGATAAATGACCATTTCTAATGGAAAGAGCACCAAAAATCTTTCTCTTTATCCTCCTGATCAACCATCCCATGATGAGGATGATCTCGTATGGCCACATGTTGGTGAAGAGGTCGATGAAGTTAATTTTGTGGCGCAACTTATGATGTTAGGCAGAAGCTCTTTTATGCAGCTTCAAGATGAAGATGAAGTATTGGCTAACATCATTCAGAATCATTGTGAAGTGGAGGAAGCATCATCTTCTCATTCTATTGTTTCAGTTAGGACACTTCTACCTACTCTTCCTACAACTGCTCTTCTTGTAGCCGTTCTTCCTGCAAATGCAATTCCTACAGCCACTCTTCCTGCAGCCAAACTTCCTGCAGTAATAGGTATGTCCCATACATTGCATCCATATGAACACATGGTACCATGTGTTAGTGAAGAAGCTATGATAGAGTTAACTACAAAAGTACAGGTGTTAGAAGGAAATATCTAAATATTAATAGCAAACTAAATGAAGAACAACAATTGTTGTTGGCAAACTTACTGAGGACCCACCAACATGCATTTGCGTGGGACTGTCATGAGATGAAGGGATTGGACTCTAAGCTTTGCACTCATAGAATTTACATCAGAGATGATTGCACCCCAGTTAGACAGCCACAAAAAAGAATTAATCCTACACTAAGAGAAATTGTTAAAGGAGAGCTACAGAAATTGCTAGATGCAAGATTTATCTACCCCATTTTAGATAGCCAATGGGTATCTCCATTGGTGATTGTGCCCAAGAAAGGATGGAAGTGGAGAGTTTGTTTTGATTACAAGGAACTTAATGCTACCACCAAAAAGGGCCATTTTACTTTTCCCTTCATAGATCAAGTTTTGGACTCACTTGCAGGAAAGCAATACGTTTCTTTTCTAGATGACTTCAATGGCTATAACCATATCCAAATTGCACCTAAGGACCAGGAGAAGACCACCTTTACCTATCCATGGGGGACCTATGCCTACTCGGTACTTCCATTTGGCTTATGCAATGCACCTGCAACTTTTTAGAGGGTAGTCATTAGCATATTTTCAAACATTTCTCATGATTGCATGGAAATTTATATGGATGATTTCACCACCTATGGTGCTAATTTCAATGAAGCATTGGAGAATATTAGGAGAGTCCTACATAAATGTGAAGATCACAACCTATCTCTAAATAGTGAAAAGTGTTTCATGATGATGTAGGAAGGTGTAGTTCTTGGCCACTACATCTCTCACAAAGGAATTCAAGTAGATCTTGCAAAGATTGAGGTGATCACAAATCTTCCCACACCTACAAAACAAAAATATGTTAGGAGTTTCTTGGGACTTGCAAGCTATTATAGGTGGTTCATTAAGGATTTCAGCAAAATAGCAGCACCATTGTATACTCTTCTCACCAAAGATGTTGAATTTCAATGGACAAAAGACTGTGACAAAGCATTTTTTGATTTGAAAGTAGCTTGGACTCATGCTCCTATACTCAAGGGACCTAATTGGGAGCTTCCTTTTCACATCCATACAAATGCATCAGACTATGCCATAGGAGCAATTTTAGGGAAAAAAGGAGCTATTGAAAATGCCATTTATTTTGTCAACAAAAACTTGCAAGGAGCTAAATTCAACTATACAATGATAGAAAAAGAAATGTTGGCAGTGATCTATTCCCTGAACAAATTCAGGTACTAAATAATAGGCTATCAAATATTTGTGCACACTGATCATGCAACCATTAGATATCTCATGAATAAACCCCTAATCACAGGTAGGCTGGCAAGATGGTTATTGTTGATGCAGGAGTTTGACATAACCGTTTTGGATAAACCAGGGAAGGCCAATGTTGTCACAGATTTTCTTTCAAGGATGACTACATCAAAAGACAATCAAGCCATAGATGACTCTTTCCCTGATGAGCACTTATTTTCCATCAGTGTGCAAACACCCTAGTATGCTGACATAACTAATGATCTGGTCACAAGGAGATTTCCTCCTCACTTCTCTCCAAAAGAGAGAAGGGTGCTCATTGAAAAAAAATCCTTTTTCATGGTTGTTGGATGTTTGTTTTATACTGGACCAGACCACGTCATAAGGAGATGTGTGAGAGAAGATGAGACATATGATATTTTGCATGCATGCCACAACGAACCATGTGGAGGACATTTTGTAGCCAAGAGGACAACAATGAAGATTTTGAACATATGATATTACTGGCCAACACCCCACAAGGATGCAGGAAGGTATACAAGAAAATGTGATAAATGCCAGAGGATAGGTAGACCAACCAAATCTGATGAGATTCCACTTTTCCCTCAAGTAGTAATCACTCCATTTGACAAATGGGGACTAGATTTTTTAGGACCCATTGATCCTCCATCAAATGGTAAGTCTTATATCTTAGTTTGCATTGATTATGTAACTAAATGGGTAGAAGTTAAGGCCATGAACCATGCAAGAGACAATAAGGTTGTTGAATTTATTGATGAGGAGATTTTCACAAGGTATGGAGTTCCAAGAGAGATAGTGACTAATCAAGGGGCTCAATTCACATCAACCCTTGTTGTAACACTGGTCAATGAGTACAACATAAGACATAGGAATTCTACTCCTTATCACCCCTAGGCCAATGGCCAAGTTGAGGTGACTAACAGGGATATTGAATCCATCCTGACCAAAACAGTGGTTGTTCATAAAAAGGATTGGGAAAACAGGTTGCCATAAGCTGTATGGGCCTATAGGACAACCTAGAAGACAACTACAGGAATCACTCCTTTTGAGTTGTTGTATGGAAAGACAACTATGATGCCCATTGAATTTGAACATAAGACTCTTAGGACTATAGTAGACTTGGGGATGGATATCTCTGAGGCACAAAGAGAAAGAATCATGCAGCTGAATGCTTTGGATGAGATGAGGAGAGCAGCCTTGCATCACATAGAGGTAGTGCAGAATCAGAGAATAAGTTGGCATGACAAATTCATTAAGGACAAGAAATTCCAACCAGGCGACTGGGCCTTGCTCTATGATTCAAGATATTAGGATAATGCAAGAAAATTAAAGATAAGGTGGCTGAAGTATACCCCAATGGTGTTGTTCGGCTCACTACTATTGACTCAATTAGATTTAAGCTGCTTGTCAATGGTCATCACCTCAGATTGTATCACAATCCAACTTCCAAAGAGGATTTCCTGCAGCAATTCACTCAACATGCAACACCCGAGCTTCCTACAACCGAGGGAAGTGGACCTAGTGTCCCTCCTTCTAGCTAATTAAGGTATGTACTTGTCATAATAAAGACTTCCACTTATGTGGGAGTCCACTTCTTCACACATCCGCCCATCCATCTCCACCTTTCTCTCTTTCATCACTTCACTTCATTCCACTTCACCTCATTCCACCTCATTTTCATTAATTTCTCAACTTATTTATTAAAAGGTGACCGGTACTTTTTCCACAATCTTTGCAACAAATCTTCCACGAATCTAGATATGTGTGCATTAATTGCTATCTCTTAATTTTCTTTAGTGCATTCATTTAATTGTTGTGAATTAATATGAACGTTCACCATAGCATGTCATTATTCCCTATCCCTATCAAATCATCCTTACCACCTCGCATGTGACGACACATGCTCAAATTTAGGTTAGGGGGGAAAAGATGTGAGTACTTTGCCCACGTGTCAGTCCATACTAGTCTACATCAGCAAGTTTAAATTGAGCCAATTTGAATTCTGAGTAAGATGATGGCTTGTACATGTGAGGTGACACCAACCGCCGTCACCATTTTTCTCCATCATAACCTTCCTTTATTACTCATTTACTGCCATTATTGATCCTGTCATAATCTTAAGTCACCAAAAGGTAAAACAAAAAGAAAGGAAAGTTAAAACAAAAAGGGAAAATTCAAATGACATTGGCGTTGGAAATTTGGCAGTATTGCAAGAAGGAAAATTTGCAAAGTGATTGTTGATTGCAGACAATGGGAGGTGGTTTAATCAGGAATGAACCCATGGTTCATGACGTATTACTGCAGGATGTACCCTCACAAGCTAAATTTAGAAATTGTGGTTGATTAGACTACTTCTTGAAGCTGAATGGTTTTAATGCAGATATTGCATTAGAATTTTCCCAAACATTATTTGAGGGAAAAGCTACAGTAAAAGGGCTAGAAGTATTGGTGACTGAAGAAAGAATTGCAGAGGTTATAGGGTTACCTACTGATGGTGAAAATTACCCTACTTCCAGAGATGCCAGGTCAGCTAGGGCCGAATTTACAGAACCTAGTGACCCTTCATTCAGCTTGGACAAACAAGGTGCAAAAAGAACCTCTCTGCCCAAGCCATGGAAGCAAATAGTTGTTTATGTCATAAAATATATCACCTATGAAGGGTGCCAGTCAAATCTACATTTTGTGTACTTTAAACTCTTGAATCACATGAGGCACGGGAGGTGGATGAATGTGTCAAACATGCTTTACCACCTTCTTTCAATCATGGAAGCTGAGAATTAGAAAGGTAGGGACAATTTTGTTTCCCACCATTGTTTGATTAAATTGTTAGTTGAGAAGTCTCTGCATGATGTATCTGAGATGACTTGGGAAGAATTCATAAATATTGATCAAATTAGACCAAAGAATTTGTGACCTAGGATTTTACCTCTGCCCCATAGGTCTAGCAAGAGATTGAGTGTGGCTGAAGCCACTCCTGGTGCTTCAACCTCTAATGTAGACCCTAGTGCAAACCATCCTGCAGCAGAATAGACCTTAGAGATCAGTTCTTCTGAGACAGTGCACTCAGACAAAGAAAGTTCCTCTCCAGATTATGATGATGATGTTCCTCTTGCATCCTAATGAAAACTAGGGCACATAAGAAAGATGCAGAAATAAGAAAAGGAAAAGCTCAAAAGTAGCCGACAGAAAAAGAAGTATCAAGCTCTAGGAAGCGGAAGACTAACACTGTTCATCCTACAGCCAAAGAAAAACGTGAAAGCTCTCCTAGGAAATCAAGACCGGTCGGGCCAGCCTTTGATATGTCTTTGTAGGAAATCCCTAAGTCTAGATAAATATCACAGGGATACACAGAAGCTCCAATGGGGCAGGTGAATGTCGAGGAAGAGGATATATTTGAGAAAGCAACAAACATAACACTAGAAGATCTTGTTGATATTGCAAAAAAAGTTGAGAATCAAGGGTATGAAGAAAATCAGGGTTTCCTACAGCATGAGCAAAAATAGGAACAAGAGGCCCTGCAATCGAAATTGACTGAACAACCAAAATCCCTGCAGGTGGTACTATATGAAGAGCAAGCATCAGTGGCAGGAAAAATGATGGTAGGAATACATAACCCCCCTAATTTCTCAATGCACATGGTAGCTATGTATTTATGGAAAGAGATGCAAAGAAGAGAAGAGGGATGGAAAGAAGGGAAACACAAGTTGAAGAAAGAAATTCAAAATAAAGATGAGGAGATTGAAGACAAAGATGTAGAAATTGCTACTTTAAAGAAGAAGGTGGACAATATGATAGCCTTGGTACCCCATATAGTATAATGCAGGGCCCCTCCAAGGGTCTATGCTTTGTATTTAAAGGATAAATATCTTTCCTTTAAGCTGGAAAGAATTGTCTTAGGTTTGAAGTCTTCTATTAAGACTCCTATTGAATTTTTTAATGCTTATCGGATTGCTTCCCATGAGATGAAGAATTTGTTGTGTGAATTCTATTTACACAATTATGATGTGACTCAAGACGATGATTGCAATCCACTGTTATATGTTGGGGATGTCTAATTAAGGGCATTTATGTCATGGGTACAGAATGAGATCAGTTGGGGACAACAATGCGAGGCTTATAAGCAAATGGAATCCAACACCCCTCTGCCCATCAAGGCTAAATCATGAAATCCAAGGGACATTTACATAGAATGGCACATATGCTTCTCAGACCTAGCTATGGTAATAGGATTATGCCTTGGATAGAAGCAGTTTACAATGAATATGAGGTGGTGGCAAAAGAAAAAGAGGAAACTATGAGGAGATACCTGTCACAAATATGGAACAACCTAGCTGATGAGCTAAAGCAATTTGAGCCCCACTCTATACAGAACTATGCTGCAACACTTAAAATAATTGATAGATATATACAAATTGGGAGGACAAAAGCATGATTATGGCTTCCACTGACTTTTCAGCCACCCATCCTAATGTGACTCGTGCCAAATTACAAGTTCTACCACTATGAAATTTTTGTAGAGAGACAAAGATTGAACAAATTGGACAGACAACAAGGATTCTATTGGGATCTTGATTCACGCACAACAAACATTGATGTAGGACAGTTGGCAGTTGCAAATTTCATGGATTTGACTAAGTAGAAGAACAACCCTTCCCCTGCTGGAGGACCAACAAAACCTTAGGTTGCGGGGGGGATGATGAGTCTAGTTTATGGTTTAATTTTGGCAGAATTTATGATCTATTTGTTGAATTTTTCATGGACCTTGATGTTTGAATGTTGATATTTCCTCAAAACCATAGACATTGGGCCTAATTTTATCTCTACAAATCTTTAATGGCATTGACATGTTATATGGACTATATGTGTTAATTCTACATGTGGATTAATGAATTTTCTTTAAGATAGTTACAGATATGTGATTATTGTGCATACTAATATTTCCATGGAGATATGATTCGAGGCCACTAAATTGAGAAGATTTCACCAACTGGTCATTCACCATAACGGTTAACAAAGTGGTCATGCAAAGGTCAACAAAGGGCATCATTCGAATAGGTCAACGACAGGAGATTCCTCATGCAAACCGAGTTGTAACCACTTTGCAAATGATCTTTATTGCTATTGAGCGAATATAGGCATTATTTGTTGTGCTAAATCTGCATTGAGGTGAGCACGTCTAACCAGATTCCATGCATACGTAACTGCCTCTCCACTTTCTTTGCTTTCCCTAAAGTGGCATCCTCCCAATTCATGGAGTTGACCGCCTTGTTTAATTAGTCACTTATTTTCCTATAAATAAGAGTCAGATGCTCCTTCTCAGGAGGTTGCACAATCTGATGATGTACTTGCATTCTTAGTTTTTAGTAATACAATTACACTGCTCTATTGTACTCATGTTTTTCCAATGAATAAGATGAAGTTATAAGTCTATGCATCTGATTTTACATTAGATTTAGATGATACTCATCTAAGGGGGCCCACTTGGTGAGCATTATGTCCTTTAGTTTAGTTTAGTTTATTCATTACTTTCTATTTAGTAATTAGTTAAGAATCTGGCACTGACTGTTCCTATAGCCACTAGAACTCCATTTTGTGTATGTTCCTACAGCCAAAGCAGACAGAGTAGTTTCCTGTTTGTTTGCTCAAATTTTTCATTTTTGTCATGCATTTCAGCTTAACATAGTTGTTGGTTGATGTTTAGCACTTATGTTATTTCTTTCTAAGCAATTTATCTTCAGCATTATGTTTTTCTTAGTTGTAGAATGAGTATGGCTACTTTGGATCCTTAATGCACATACTATGCTGACCCATTTCAAGTTCACACCCTTGGGTTGACAAGCCAAATGCACCTTCATGATGATTGAATGGCTATTTAGTTTAGATGTCCAATCTTTGAATCACAGCTGTAAGAGCTTAGTTGTTAGATCATTGTAGGAGGCCAATAGAGGGTTTAAGGGTTTAAGAGTGGAGGGTATAGGGTTGAGGGATTAGGGTAGAGATGGAGGGAGAGATGGAGGGAGAAGAGAGATAGAGAGGAGAGAAGAGGGTTGAGGATCCAATGTATAGGGTAGAGGGTTGAGAATTGAGGGTATAATGTTGATGACCTATAGGGTTGATGGTTTAAGGTATTGGGTCAAGATGGTAGAGGGTAGAGGGTTTATGGTTTAAGGGTTGAGGGTTGATGGTTTAAGGGTTTAAGGGTTGAGGGTGTAGGGTTGAAGGATTAGGGTAGAAAGGGAGGGATGGAGGGTGAGAGAGATGGAGGGAGAAGTGAGATAGAGAGGAGTGAAGAGGTGGGAGAGAGGGAGTTGGAGAGAGAGAGAGAGAGATTAGGGTTGAGAGAGAGAGAGACCCAAGAGAGGGAGAGGGGGTGGGTGGGAGAGACCTAAGAGAGAGAGGGAGAGAGGGGGTTGGAGTGAGAGGGAATTATCTAGGTAGGGTGGGAGGGATAGTTAAGAGGGAGAGAGAGGGAGAGGGAGAGAGATAGAGGTGGAGAGAGAGAGATTAGGGTTTAAGGGTCAAGGTATTAAGGGTATAGGGTTGAGGGATTAGGGTTTAAGGCATAGTGTCTAGGGTTGAGGGTTTAGGGATAGGGTTTAGGGTTAAGTGAGAGACCTAGATGGCTAAGGAGAGACAGAGAGAGAGGAAACCTTAAGAAAATCAACATTTTCATAATGCAAGTGCATTTTGAAGAAGTTGAGATATAGTCATTTTGTATAGCAAAACAAAACGTGCTCGCATTATAACATGAGCACGTTATAATGTGAGTGTGTTAAAATGCAAGTGTGTTCTGGATTGCTCCAAAAATAGTAAAAAAGTCAGCAAAGTCCTGATCTAGGCCCACATGCTCTGTTATTTTCCTAATTATAGACATGTTCTAACAAAAAGAAGCTTTTTGATGTTGTTGGGAAGTGCACATTCAAATTTTTCACATTCTACCACCTTTGCATGAACTTTCCACCACCTTTTTATGGTTTTCCAAATTAGGAAGGAGGAAATAATAGATTTTTCAAATCAAATTTGATTTATACCAATTAAAGTCTCAATTTTTACAATATTGCAATGTTAATTGTGATTGAATTGTAGGAATTGAACATTATGCATTGGTTATTTGTATTGTTGTTAGTAATTCTATTCAAGAGTGATATACAATTGAATGTTGAAAAGGAAACAAGATTATGAAAAAATCAAATTGTTGAGGAGTTTGATGCAAGAAGAAAAAAAGACTACATAATTGGGTAGAACTCCTCCATTCAAATCTCCATTTATTAGGTATGTGAAGTCTTTATACATTTTCTTTACATTTTCCTTAATTCTATTATGTTTCTTTATCATCCCTTATCATACATGCTTAATACAATGCTTTGATTTTGTTATTACATGCATATTCCATGTTCATCATTGTTTGTTTGTCATTATAACCTTAGCCCCTCTTGGCACATTTTAAACTACATAATTCTTTACACTTGCCAATTACATTTTAAACCACATCTCTTTGAGGCATTTTGTTAAACCAATTGACCTGCCTTGTGTATGCTTCTACATTTTATATACACATATATATGAGAGTGTTTATAAGTATGTAATATAATGTACATCATTTCTCAATCCTTTTCTATGGATGTGCATACCCCTTTCCAGGACATATCTCATTGAGGCATTTTGTCAAACAATTCTACCAAAGCAGTTGATTTCCTTGTCTATGCTACCAATTTTTTCATACATGTCTACCAAAGCATTTTATAAAACAACAAAGACAAGGAAATCAGTTGTTTGAAAAAATGCCTCAAAGAAATGTGGTCTCATGGTGATGCACATCATCATGAGACCACATTTATTTGAGGCATTTTTTCAAACAACTCATCACCATGAGATCACCCATTAGACCACATTTATTTGAGGAATTTTTTCAAACAGCTCACATCACCATCAAACCACATTTATTTGAGACCAAATTTCTTTGAGGCATTTTTTCAAACAATTGATTGCCTTGTCTATCCTACCAAATTTTCCATACATATCTACCAAAACATTTTGTCAAACAATCCCCCTTTCTTTCAATGATCTGATTGATGCCTGGATACCTTGTTCCAAAGGTAGGATTTCAAGACAAAAGTTGTGGAATTTGGATTTATACTCAATCCAATTATATCTTCTTGAAATTTTGTAATGTCTTTTAAAAAATACATTTTATGTTTATCTTGCGATCATGGCATTTCATGAGACAACATTTCATGTTTTGATAGATTTCATACCCCATTCCAAGGTTCCATTTTGTCACTATCTTTCAATCATGGCATTCCACGAGACCACATTTCTTTACAGAATTCCATCAAAAAAATCATGTTAGCTTTGACAAGATAGTGAGCTTACACATCACCGTGAGACCCCATTTCTATGAGGATTTTTTTCAAACAACCCACTAGCTTGTCAATGTGGTAGCACTGACAAGGTAGTGGGTTGTTTGAAAAAATTCCTCATAGAAATGGGGTCTCATGGTATACATTACCATGAGACCCCATTTCATCATGGTGTACATCACCGTGAGACCCCATTTCTATGAGGCATTTTTTCAAACAACCCACTGGCTTGTCTATACTACCAAATTTTCCATACATTCCTACTAAAAAATTTTATCAAACAATTCACATGCCTTCTCCATGCTTCCATTTTGTACCTATCTTACAACCATGGAATTCCACTAGACCACATTTGTTTAAGGCATTCCATCAAAAAATTCATGTGAGTTTTGACAAGCTAGTGAGCTCACTAGCTTGTGCATCATCGTGTCAAACAATTCACATGCCTTTTCCATGCTTCCATTATGTGCTTATCTTGAAATCATGTAATTCTACTAGACCACATTTCTTTAAGGCATTCCATCAAAAAAATCATGTGAGCTTTGAAAATCTAGTGAGATCACTAGCTTGTACATCACCGTGTGACCCCATTTTATGAGGCATTTTTCAAACAACCCACTAGCTTGTCAATTTTAGTGAGCTCATGAGCTTGTCTATGCTACCACATTTTGCATACATGTCTACCAAAACATTGTGTCAAACAATTCACATGCCTTGTTGTCAAAAAATTCACATGCCTCGTCCATTCTTCCATTTTGTGCCTATCTTGCAATCATGGCATTCCACAAGACCACATTTCTTTAAGGCATTCCATAAAAAAATTCATGTGAGCTTTGTCTATGCTAGAAATACTCTTCTATAGGATGATTGTAAGTATTTTGTATGAAGGGTTGAATGACATATAATTCATTTATTTGTATGGATTCATTTTTATGAACTAGTATTTGTCTCTTTATCATGCTACAAATAAAATTATTTGTCATGTCGAGGAAACAATCAAGGATTAAACCAACACAGGAAGAGATAGAAGCTAAGAATGCAAAGAAAGTAGCATGGATGAGGGAACATCGTGAGAAGAATAAATTGGAAACGATTGACAAAGACATGCCAAATGAAGAGGAACCTCAACCATCAAGAAGAGAAATGTAATTGGAGGCACAAAGTCAATGAATGTGAAACCTTTGTGCTAAGAGAGATTTGAATACAGTTGTTGGATACACACCCTCTACCGCAAGTGAATATGGAGGGACACCATCTAACACAAGTGAATATGGAGGGACACCATATACCACATCTCAAGTTAAGAGCACATCATCACTCACATTTGAGGAAGGAGGTATGCCATCATTCCCATCTCAACCTCAAGGAACGTCATTTATTCCATCCTCGAATGATGTTATGCCATCTAGCCTATCTCATTTAAATATTGATGAAATTCCTAATGTTGAGATGAATTTACCTATGAGAACACCACCTAGAATTTTGCATAGAAAGCCAAAGTTTTTTATTAATATTGATGAGAATATTTTGCAGCCAATGGAAGGTAAGATTCCACAACGAACTTGTACAAGATATGCTCATAAGATTTGGAGATTTTTCTTTGAAAATTTAAATGAGACTACAAGATGTCAATTATTTATTGAAATAATCTGAAGTATAAAGTATAGGTCCATCCTGAAGACTCTTGGGTTGAGAACATCGGATCCTTCAAGTGAAAAAACTATTGCGAATAATCTAATATATGCATATGAGAGTGTGGGCAAGACCTCACACTCAAAAGATAGTAATGTCACATGTGTCATTACATCGACAATAGTAATTAATCAAACGAGGAAAGCTCATCTCATTAGAAATACGAGTCAACAATTGAGAACTAATAAAAAAACTTTATCAAGAGTCATTTAAAGGTGCCAAAGAATTGAGGACACTAATTCCACTGAATTATGGGCATTTTCAAGGAGATTACCACAAAAAGATAAACTAGTGGTTGAAGCATTGAGATCACTAATTGAAGACTATTGGAAGAATAACATGTCTCTGAATCAAAAGGATGTAGTAAGGAGAATTGGTAGTTGAAACCATGAGCCACATCCAAAGAATTTTTTGGATATGACTCAAACATTTTTTTTCGTAAATTTCTAGAGGATTATCCTCAAATTAAAAATTGTCAAAGATATTTTGAAATGCTTAAAACTTTTTATGTCAAGATAAATCACACACGCACTAATTTTGTAGATTACATATTGAATTTTCTAGCCATTTTGATGTTTATCATTCTATATGTTTAGATTTGCATACTAACAATGTTTTGCAAGATTGTGGCATACATGCCCCACCAACATCTTCAAGAGACTTCTTATCAAAAATTATATGTGAAAGAGAGGAAGGTCAAATATTCTATAGGAAACTATGTTTGGATGACACATGTCAACATTGTTGTGGCTTGCAATGTATGCCAATATGTGAACATATGGAAAGCACACATGTGGTTGGAAAGGAACTAGTAGAGTTCAGCAAGTATAAAATAGTGGCATAAAATACAAAAGATGGTAATGAAGCAAAAAGGTGTGATTTGGTTATTCAAAATATTCTAGTGTATCAGTTTATGTCTACATTTCGTGACAACATAGTGTATGAGTATGCAAGGCATACCCATAGATCTCGGTGGTTGGACTTGCAATTCAAGTTATGCAAGGACACCTTTTCAATTTGTAGCATTGTTTTAGTAGTCAAATTTACAGAGAACTTCACTCTACATCCATAGCATGAGGTGGAGTGACAATATTACAACTCCACACAAATTTCTATATTTGTGCACATAAAATTCATTGATGCAGCTGATAGTACAGAGGATAACAGGAAGGTATTGAGGGAGTACCACTTTTACATTAGTGATAATCACACAAATTTTACAAAGTTTGTGCAAGGTTGCTTTCAATTGTTCTACAGTGATTTGGCTAGGAGGGACATAGCATACAGTCAGCATATAATATGGTCGGATAATTATACATCACAGTTCAAGAACTCATAGATGTTCTATTGGTTGAGTAGGATGCAAGTTATTATGGGTGTTCAGCATATGTGGAACTTTTGTGAGGTCAGGCATGGAAAGGGGGAGCATGATGGTGCAAGAGCATGTATCAAAAGAGAATTAGCACAAGGAGAGTTAAAGTAAAAATATAATGCAAAGTTGATAAATGAAAAATCAATCATTGAGTCGTGTAATGCTTTGATGGGTCTAGGTAATGTTCAAGTAAGTCTTCAGTTCGTAGATATTTTTGGTTGATAGATGATACTAACATTGAACCATATGAGGATTTTTGTACACTGACAGGATCAAGTGAGCTACACTCTTTCCTTAGCTTAAATGTAGGTTCATGGAATATCCATAAGCGAAAAATGGCATGCTTTTTTTCTTCATGTACAATTCAAGCTTGGAATGAGTGTCGGTCAAAGGAGTGGGTTGACGAATGGTGGTTAAGTTATCTTAGCCCACTTCACACGTATTAGCCTCCAATGGCATTGGAACTAACATAGATGAAATCATCGGTTGACTTTTACCACATATTAGATCTAGTTCAACCAGATAATATATCTACTTGCATAGTTTTTGAAATTCCTATTGTTATCTTACTTTGTAGTGTATTTGTAATGTTGACTAATTTTATCTAATTTGTTGCACATATCAATGTAGGGCATGTTTATACAGTTATTGCAGATGAAGACAACAAATAGGAAAAAAATAATTACTTATGTCATTGTGTTGAGGCCAAAAAGAAATTGGAGGCCCCAATTATAGATGGAGAAAACATAAAATTCCCTACAGGCTCAGTGGTTGTTACTGGAACATGGCTTAGAAGGTACCCACATAAGAGTGCTAATGTTTGGTTGGTTCAGGACTTTGACACGCATCAAAAGATTCTTCATAACTCGAACCTTGTCATGGCATCCAATTTTCATTTGATCAAATATGGGGGTAGACCTTTGAACAAGACCTTGTGGAAGGTGTGTGAGTCTGACCATGAGACAATACTTGACACAATAAAGAGTAGAGAAAACTCAGATGGTTCGTTGGATTAATTTTTAAGTATGCACATTGGTTCTTATTAGTTTGTAAGTATGCACATTGGTTCTTATTAATTTGTAAGAATGCATATTAATTTGTATTAAAATTTAGAGTATGCACATCAAGATTAGTTGATAGTTAGACCTTTGAACAAGACCTTGTGGAAGGTGTGTGAGTCTGACCATGAGGCAATACTTGACACAATAAAGAGTAGAGAAGACTCAAATGATTCATTGGATTAATTTGTAAGTATGCACATTGGTTCTTATTAATTTTTAATTATGCATATTTAATTTGTATTAAAATTTAGAGTATGCACATCAAAATTAGTTGATAGTTAGACCTTTCATTTCTATATTTCAAGTATACATATGTTTTGGTTCGAAGTTTATATATGAATATTGGGTAGATTATATGTTTTGGTTCAAAGTTTACATATGAATATTGGGTAGATTATATGTTTTGGTTCAACATGGTAGCATAAACAAGGTAGTGAGATGTTTGAAAAAATGCCTCAAAAAAATGGCGTCTCCTGGTGATGGTATGCCTCAAAAAAATGGGGTCTCCTGGTGATGTACCATCACCAAGAGACCCCATTTTTTTGAGGCATTTTTTCAAACATCTCACTACCTTGTCTATGCTACCGCATTGGCAATTTGAGCGGTAGCAATGACAAGGTAGTGAGCTGTTTGAAAAAATGCCTCAAAGAAATGGGGTCTCCTAGTGATAGTGAGTTGTTTGAGTCATTTTTTCAAACAACTCACTACCTTGCCATTGCTACTACATTAACAAGCTAGTGAGCTCTCTATCTTGTCAATACAGATGCATTGATAAGGTAGTGAGCATTATAAGAAAAATGCCTCAAAGAAATGGGGTCTCATGGTGATGTACATCATCAGGAGACCCCATTTATTTGAGGCATTTTTTCAAATAGCTCACTACCTTGTATTCAATATTTCAAACAATATTCCTTCTAACCCCACTTATAGATAGATGAATTTTCTATTAATTCATTGATTGTGAGTTCATTATTTGACTCAATAGAAGTTGTTCCACTTGATTAAGTAGTCAATTTTCAATAATTGATTTTTTATTCATCACCTCATTCTATCATTCATCCTATTGATTTTGACATACCTTTGTGAGAATGAATATTTTTACTCAATGATTAACCACTAGCAATACATCCTTTAACAAGTCAGTTTGATTGATCTCTTAGAAAATGTATGTTTCTGCCCTTTCCTCTTACATTCTATACCATTTTAATTAACGTCCTAAATTTAGTAATGTGTAAATGCATTATTTTTCATTAAAAATATAAACTCTAACTTTGACTATATTGTTCTCATATTGTCCTTTTATTAGTTTCCGTACAAGGTAGCAATGAAAAGGTGGTGAGCTCTTTGAGGAATTTTTTATTACAATGCTCCCTACCTTGTCAATGCATCCACATTGACCATGAGGACATATCTCATTGAGGCATTTTGTCAAATAGTTCATGTGCCTTTTCTATGCATCCACATTTCACATGTGTCTACTAAGGAAATTGCAACCATAACACTAATGAAAATCCCCTCTTTTTTGTTTTGGTAGATGCCATACCCCATTCCAAGGTCCCATTGTTGCTATGGCTAAAGGCCTAAAATAGGTGCTTTCCAACAAACTATGGATGCATGTAAAAAATCTATCAAAGCATAATAGTAATAAAAATCATAGACAAGGTATTGAGCTATTTGAAAAAATGCCTCAAATAGCTCATTACCTTGTCTATGCTACCACATTTTCCATACATTTTCCATTTTGGGCATATCCTACAATCATTCCAATCTTTATGTGCAAATTAACAAATGAAAAATGAAGTAAAAGATTCTTGAACTTGAGACTTTCATGGAGAAAACACTACTAGAAATAGATAAGGAATAAGAAATATGATAACAATAGTTGCAGATGCAAAGGCAATAGTTTGAAGTGTTGAAATTGAAGCAAAACAACTGAAGACTAAAATTAACCACTTAGAAAAGAAATTAAAAGACAAGAAGAAGATTTTATCGTCAATGAAAAGGAGGTTAGTTTGCACTAAAAACACTTGAAAAAGAAGCAAACGAAATTGAATGAGATACATAATGTATTCAATGAAGAGATTCTTCCTACTCTTGAGAAGTTGAGGAAGGTGCATGTGTAGATTCTTCTCTATTCATCACATGACTGAATTTAATATTCCAACACATCCATATGGGTGGGTTTATGCTATGCAAGGTCCTCTTTTGCACCCAAACACGTTGAAACGGTTTGAGCCACATTCTACCTATGAAGTCTCTTAAGAGACCAAAGTGCAAAAGGGATAAAAACTTCAACAAGCGATTGCTCAAAAATCGTGGCACTTGGAAACACTTTGTATGAGGTTACACGATCATGTAAGACCCATCTACAATAACCTCTCTCAGTTTTTTATAGCTCCTAGTCATTTTACCATGGTGAATAGATTTCAGTTGATGGAAAACAAGGTATTTGTATGTAGTATAAAGTTGGAAAGTGGTATAAGTTTTGTTCTATTCATCATACAACCAAATAAAATGTTCCAACATGTCTATATGGGTGGTTTTATGCTAAGAAAGGTCCTCTTTTACACCCAAACATGCCAAAACACTCTAAGCCATATTCTATCGGTGAAGTCTCTTGAGAGACCAAAGTGCAAAAGGATAACAAACTTCAACAAGGGATTACTCAAAAACCATGGCACTTGAAAACACTCCATCTGAGGCTATAAGATCATGTAGTTCACCTCTACAATAAAATCTCTTATTTTTGATAGATCCAAGTCATTTTCCCATGGTGAACAAATTTCAGTTGATAGAAAATAAGTCAGTTGCAGTGTAAAGTTGGAAAGTGGTGTAACTTTTGTTATGTTTGCAATACGAGTCCCAAATCAAATTTTCCAACATGTTCGTATGGGTGGGTTTCTATTAGGAAAGATCCTCTTTTGCACCCAAACACGTTGAAATGGTCTAATCCACATTCTATCGGCGAAGTCTCTTAAGAGACCAAAGTGCAAAAGGGCAACAAACTTTGATGAGTGACTACTCAGAAACTGTGGCACTTGAAAACACTTTGTTTGAGGCTATGGGATCACATAGTTCCCCTCTACAATAACCTCTCTTTATTTTTGATAGCTCCAAGTCATTTTCCCATCGTGAACATGTTGGAAACAAGCAACACTAAAAGGGGGGTGAATCAGTGTTGTGCAAAAATTAGATTTATTATTCTGATATTTAACCCACTTCAAACATTCAACCAAAATAAATATGTAGAAACAAAAAGAGAACAACCACAACACCATAACACAAGGATTTTTATGTGGAAACCCTGTTAGGGGGAAAACCACGGTGGATGACCAATCCACAATATGATCTGAGTATACTCAAAAAGAAGTTTACAATAAGAGAATGCACTTGCATTCAGGCTCACTGCCTAGAGCTCACTCAAAATAGAAAGGCACACTGCCTTACAAAGATTTGGATTAGATCCAAGAGAATGAACTGAGAGAATAGCATCTACAAATGCTTGATTATAGTTCCGATTAGGCTCAATAGTTAATCTTTTGTCCTTCTGACTGATTCTACACTTCTGCTCTGTTTTGCTCTAACTCGTACCACAAAATCTTTAATGCACAAGTGAAACTGTGCATAAATCACTTAATCACCCTTCTTATATTCACAACACACATTGACACACCTTCTACACACACAAAATGATATAATTGATTATTTATATATATTTGCGACTAAGAATTTAATCGCAACCAGTTGGCTTCAATAAAGCTTAAAAATATTTACAACTGTCGGCTCAAATCATGAATAATATTCAATGTACACCAACAATGGTCAGTCATATCTTAGCCCAGACCCAAATCAAGATGATCAAGCACAAAAAAAAATTGAGTAAACATTCCTCAAATATTTGCGACACTTAAAATCATTCGGGTCAGCCACAAAATACTGATGAATAGAAAGATATCCAACTAGACCTCCAAAATTGCATACAACTTGATACAAGGCACTGAGAATTTTGAAAAACACAAGAAATACATTAATTAACCTCCCATAAAATCCACAACTCAAAATAACAACAAAAAATCTGCATGAGAATCGAAGAACACAAAACTGTCGGATGCTCTATTCTTCTTGACTGTCCTTAATATGCCTTATTGGTGGAAGTAAATGATGACGTGTGGATCCAATCACCAACTAGGGTTTCCATCAATGACAAAACTAAAGTGTATTTGCAGTGTCTCTTTCCAACAATATCCCCCTTTAGCATTAATGGCAACACTTAGTGAAAAATGACTAAGTGTCGGATCAATACCAACATGAATTACACCAGGCCACTACAAAAATTCAAAAATAATCTTCAATCTCAGCTTAGAAATGCAACTCCCCCTAAGATGAATATACATTTTTCACTGTACAACTCTCCCCCTTTGACATCAATGGCAAAATTGGGGAACCAAAATTTCAAAACTGTACAGGCATGATCTGGTAACTTACACAAATTTGAAAATATCTGCAAAGTCTCTCTTCAACACGCTCAAATTTCTGTCCCAGGCCCTTTTGAAACTCTCAAGAATTGTTATGTGACCACAAACTAAATAAGATTGAATTTTTGTAGTCTCGAGATTCATTGGGTCACTAACTAACATAGCATCTTTGGCTTCCTTTAAAGAATTCACCATTATTTCAATCTTTGGACCAATTAGTCCTCTGAGTTCACATGCTCTTCCTACAATCCTGTCATTTTCATGCTTCAAACTCCTTATTTTTTCAAGTAGATATATTACCTGACCTTCTTGCTCACCGACATTTCCAACTATCGGGTCAAAAATATCAAAGATGGTAGCTAATTGTTTTTCAAGATCCTTCACCTTCTTCTCATTGTCTTCAGTGAATTTGGACAAAATCAAACATGACTTATAAGCCTTTCCACCTTCAGATATAGAATCTTGAATATTCTTCATACAGGTGGCTAATAGAGTTTTATCCTCAGCAATCACTTCTTTCAACCAACTAAATCTTTTTCCATCAAACTCCTTCTGCACTTTAACCATGGCTTATTTTTCAAAAGACTCGAAATGACTTCTTACAGAATTTATGAGCTTCTTCAGTTCACCGAAAGAGGAACTGGACGGATCCTTAACATCAGTTGGCATAATTTTCTCCAGAACTCCAGATGCAAGACTTAATAATTCACTGTCCTCCATGTGAGACTTCAAAATTTTCTCACTGGCTTTAGCTTGTGCAATTGATGGAACCTTCATTATCTGAATTGGGGACAAGGTGGATAGATTCATTGGGCCTTCAACCAATTCAAGATCAAATTCTTTTTGTTGTTCCACCAAAGATTCCTTTACTACCTTGGCAGTGTCTCTTGCTTCCACTGGGATTTCCTTAACCTAAACCTTTTCTTCTTCTTCAACCTTTGGTTCCACAATAACTGTTTCCTGATTGACTTTAGGAGCTTCAGCTTTTTCATTTGGTATCTCCTCTTCTTCAGCTAATACAACCTTAGGAACTTTAGTTTCCATAGGTGCTTTTGTGTTATCCACATCAAGAGGAATCTGATTATCCTCAGTATCTTCATTCACCTCCTCATTTACCGGATCAGATACAACATCTTCAGCATTTGCTTCTTCAACATTGATCATGTTTCTTGATAGAAATGCTTCCAGTATTTTCTTGGTTTCATCAGCAACAACACCAGTTTAACCGATCATAAGTTTGTTCACCCTTATTTTTCTTTTGCATTCTCTCTTGGCTTTGTCCAGGAGTGAGTTCATCTCCTCAATAGACATTTCTGGACACAAGTCTACAAGAATTATTTTTCTCATATGCTCTTCTTCTATTTTAGCATTTACTCTTCTCGCCTCCAAAACATCATACAGACTCTTGGGTAAACCAAACATAATTTCAACAAGAACTTTGTTGAAAATATTTAGATGTTTTTATTGTAGCCTCTTCGAGAATTCTTTGACCTGATTCATCAAACATTTCATACCATTTGTAGAGGGGCTTGATATTTCCATCCTTGATAGCAACATTCTCAACTTCTTCAATTGTCATAGCTGGTATGTCATTTTTTTCCTTCTCTTTGCCTTTCTTCCTCACCAGAAGATTTCCTCTTCATTTCTTTCACAACTTCATCTGACTCAGTCTCCTCACTTTTTGAGACAGCTTCATAGGTTCTTGAGCTCTTTTTCTTCTTCCTCTTACCAGAATCCTTGTCTTGGGTTGGCAAAGGAACTGGCTTGGTTGTAGGAGCGGATGGGGAACTCCTTGTTGATCTAGTATAGGCAGAGGATCTTGCCGGACTAGAAAATTCAGATTTTGCTGACTCTTTTCCTACTTCAGCTTCATCTCTCTTTCTTCTAGCTTCTTTCAATTTTTCTACAAGTATTCCCATGTTTTCTTAAAACACTTCCACTTCTTTCCCTACTCTTCTGACTATCTTTGGCTTTTGTAATTGATCATGAATTTGCATGCTCTTTTCTGCATAGGATCCAAACCTTTCTTCTACCGGATCTAGAGGCGTGCTCAACAAATGTTCAACATACATCTTCAAGATGTTCTCCTCGACTTCATACCCCATAGTCATAATCCATATTGTTCTGGGATCAATGGCTTCAATATGGCATTGATCAATATCTACCATGAAACAGATTGTATCTTTATACTTCTCTACAATTGAGGTGGGAATTCTTTCTCTTGCATGCATCATATTCTAAAAAAATTGTAAGTACCCCCAAAGGGCAGTTTTTCAGGTTTGACGATCACCACTTCCAAACAATATATCTCTTATTTGCATAGCTACAAGCTGATTACTTTTCCAATGAGCTTTCCCAACACCCAGAACCTCACTCATGAAATAAAAGAACAGACAAAGTATCAAATTACCATACTTAAAAGAGTTATTTTTGTCCTTCTTAATCTTACCTAGATTCTCCATCAACTGACTTCTAAGCAGCTCACACAAGTCATAATCGATATTTTATTTTACCATCTGATAGGCTACATAAATGGTCGTATCGGATACTGAATTATCCTAACTAGAATGGTAGATCTTGTACCCAATAGCCATCGATGCAAATTTCACATCCACTTTAGCAATATCTTTGATTTTCATTTCCCTTTTATCTCATTGTACACCTATTGCATCAGTAATAGTCTGATTCTTTACAAATTTCAAGATTAGTAAAACACTAGAGGAATTTAAACTTGTGACCGCACATATAGCCTCTTTCATAATCTTGAAAGGTATATTCAACCACATGTACTTGGCATGAACTCTGCTCAAAATATATCGCACCCATTCGCTTTCCTCAAATATGGGAAATTTCACAAACTGTGTAAACTTCTTCACTTCTAGGGTTTTGTATTTTGGCTTAACAGTGAATTCCTCCCCAATTATATGGTTGGAATACAAATTCAACATTTGAGAGCTTCCTAACTCTTCAATATTGGCATGTATATAAGCCCTAATATCTTCAGTGTGCAAGAATTCGTACGGTACAGACGAAAACGCACCTAGGGGCTTGGTCTCAACTGACGTATAAGGATGCCACTTGAACTTTGGAAGGGGTGTATCCTTAACCTCAACTACCAATGGAGTGGCCATTTTTACAAATTCACAAATTCACTGGTTTTTCCAATAAATACCTTTTTGACGGATCAGAGTTTTGATCGTTAAATCTTCTTCACACTTGAATCTCGCCACAACTCAGCAAAGTTCGCTCCAGGGCTCTTCAAAATTCTTTTCTCCAAAATGAAAAGTGACAAATGAAAGATAAAAATGAATTTTTATCATTTGTATAACTAACCCCTTTTGTCGCAATAAGTGCTTTTACCCTAATTCATCTGGTTACCCTATTTCCATGCGCTGAGACAAATAATTCCTCTACGGATCTTCAATACTGTAAACTACTTTCTCCAATTGGTTGAGCAACATTTGAAAGGAATCTATGCACTCACTGGACTTATCCACATTCCGGTGCTAGTTACCGGTAGGGGGTTAAGAGATTTTCTTGACAGCTCCCCCTAGACCAAAGGCCTAAAACTAATTCCTGGAGGAATTACTAGAAGCAGATTCTGGTGTAGGCACATTTCCTTCAACAGAGGGATCCTTCTTCACCCATTTCTTCTGCATTTTCCTCCTGATTACATCTGTAGTGACTTTTCCTTTTCCCTTAACATCCTACTGCATGTTTTGTTTTACCGAACCTCTTCTGCTCCAACAGAATCTAGTAGTGTGACCAAATTTGTTGCAGTTGTAACACACAAAATTTCTCTATCCAGACCTACTGTTCCATTGATTTTGCCTTGATCTGCATTGGTTAACAATATGCCCAAGTCTATTGCATGCATAGCATCTGACATCTCTATGAAAGTTGTTCATCATATTTTTGCATTTATTTGACTCATGACCAAACTTGTTACAATTAAAGCACTGACCTGAGAATGATGGTCCTCTTGGATTCATCCTACTTCTACACTGAGAAGCCATATGACCAAATTTATTGCAAGAAAAATAGTAACCATTGAATCTTTGAGTATTTGGTTCTCTTACCGGATTCCTTCTAGCTCCATTCATTTGATTTCCTTGCATGAATCTCCCTCGTCTTGAATTCCTTTGTCCAAATCCAGAACTTTCCCCTTCTTCATAGCCAAGACCTCGCTTGTCACCATTAGTCCTCTAACCTTTAATCAATTCATCAAGCTTGGCTGAGCTTGCTTTGAATTTCTCCTGTACTCATTTGTAATAGTAAGTTCATTTCTAAGATCATCAAGTTGTTTTTCAAGCACTTCCTCATTATTTTTAGACTGTTCCAATTCATTGTCCAGTTGGCTACATTGTTCAGATTTTTCTTTCAAGGATTGAGCAAGCTTTTCTTCATTCTTCTTTCTATCTTCAATCTTGGTCATTTTCATCATGATAGATTCCATCTCATGCTTCAGGGCAGCATTTTCTTTGGAAAACTTTTCACATTCTTTTGTTTTCTCCTTTAAGGCATGACTCAATTGCTCATCTTCCATGCTTCTATTCTTCTGCTTAAGTTGGTCACACAATTCCTTTCTTTTCTCCCTTGATTCATTGATTTTCGCTTTCAACGACTAAATGAATTTCTTTGCATTCTCAAGATTTTCCCGTAGTTCCCAATTATCAGATTCTGACTGGTCAAGATCATCTATTCTGACTGGTCAAGATCATCTAGGTCCACCAAAAGTTGTTCTTGAAGACTGCTTGTATCCATTGAAAAAACTTTCCAAGATCTCCCCAACCTGTTAGACTTCTTTTGAGGAACTAGCTCTGATACCAATTGTTGGAAACAAGCAACATTGAGAGGGAGGGTGACTCATTGTTGTGCAAAAATTAGATTTATTATTCTAATATTTAACCCACTTCAAACATTCAACCAAAATAAATATGTAGAAATAGAAAGCAAACAACCACAACACCATAACACAAGGATTTTTACGTGGAAACCCTATTAGGGGAAAAACCACAATGGATGGCCAATCCACAATATGATCTAAGTATACTCAAAAATAAGTTTACAATAAGAGAATGCACTTGCATTTAGGCTCACTGCCTAGAGCTCAATCCTCAAAATAGAAAGGCACACTACCTTACAAAGATTTGGATTAGATCCAAGAGAATGAAATGAGAGAATAACATCTACAAATGTTTGATTACAGTTTCGATTAGGCTCAGTAGTCGATCTTCTGTCCTTCTGACTGATTCTACACTTCTACTCTGCTCTGCTCTAACTCGCACCACAAAATGTTTAATGCACAAGTGAAACTATGCATAAATCACTTAATTACCCTTCTTATATTCACAACACACATCGACACACCTACACACACAATGATATAATTAATTATTTATATATATTTGTGACTAAGAATTTAATCGCAACCAGTTGGATTCAATAAAACTTAAGAATATTTACAACTGTTAGCTCAAATCATGAATAATATTCAATGCACAAACACAACGGTCGGTCATAACTTAACTCAGACCCAAATCCAGATGACTGAGCACAAAAAACATTTGAGTAAACATTCCTCGAATATCTGCGACACTTAAAATCATCCGGGTCGGCCACAAAATACTGATGAATAGAAAGATATCCAACCGAACCTCTAAAATTGCATACAATTTGATATGAGGCACTGAGAATTTTGGACAACACAAGAAATACATTGATTAACCTCCCATAAGATCCACAACTCAAAATAACAATAGAAAATCCGCATGAGAATCGAAGAACACAAAACTATCGGATGCTTTGTTCTTCCTGACTGTCCTCAATCTGTCTACCAGTGGAAGTAAATGATAATGTGAAAATCCAATCAAAGACTAGGGTTTCCATCAATTACAACACCAAAGTGTATTTGTAGTGTCTCTTGCCAACAAAATAGATTTCAGTTGATGGAAAATGGGTCAGTTGCATGTAGTGTAAAGTTGGAAAGTGGTGTAACTTTTGTTCTATTCATCATACGACCAAACCAACTGTTCCAACACATCTGTATGGGTGGTTTTATGATAGGAAAGGTCCTATTTTGCACCCAAACATGTTGAAATGGTCCAAGCCACATTCTACTAGTGAAGTCTCTTAAGAGACCAAAGTGCAAAAGAGCAACAAAATTCAAAGAGAAATTACTCAAAAATTGTGGCACTTGGAAACACTTTGTTTGAGGCTACGGGATCAAGTACTACCCCTCTACAATAACCTCTCTCAATTTTTGATAGCTCCAAGTCATTTCCCCATGGTGAATAGATTTTAGTTTATGGAAAACGGGTCAGTTACATGTAGTGTGAAGTTGGAAAGTGGTATAACTTTCATTATGCTCATCATACGATCGGATCGACTATTCCAACATGTTTGCATGGGTGGTTTTATGCTAGGAAAGGCCCTCTTTCGTATGCAAACACATCGAAACGGTCTAAGCCACATTCTACCAGTGAAGTCTCTTAAGAGACCAAAGTGCAAAAGGGAAAAAAACTTTGACGAGAGATTATTCAAAAACCATGGCACTTAGAAACACTTTGTCTAAGGCTACTGGATCACATAGGGGCCCTCTACAATGACCTCCCTCAGTTTTTTATAGCTCCAAGTTGTTTTCCCATGGTGAACAGATTTCAATTGATGGAAAACAAGTCAGTTGCATGTAGTGTAAAGTTGGAAAGTGGTGTAAATTCTGCTTTGTTCGTCATACGACCAAACTGACTATTCCAACATGTCTATATGGTTCATTTTATGCTAGGAAAGGTCCTCTTTCACACACAAATATGCTGAAATGGTCTAAGCCACATTCTACTGGTGAAGCCTCTTAAGAGACCAAAGTGCAAAAGGGAAAAAAGATTTGATGAGAGATTACTTGGAAATTGTGGCACTTGGAAACACTCCATTTGAGGCTACGAGATCACGTAGGATCCCTCTACAATAACCTCTCTCATTTTTTGATATATCCAAGTCATTTTCCCATGGTGAATAGATTTCAACTAATGGAAAATAGGTCAGTTGCATGTAGTGTAAAGTTGCAAGGTAGGCTACTTTTTTTTTGTTCTTCATGGGGCCAAACAGTTAGTGCCAACACATCTAGGTGGGCACATCTACACTAGGCATGGTCACCACGCTTCAATATAAAAGGTATGTAGTCTTTCCAATGCCCTTATGATCTTTAATAAGACTTGCATGCCTTGAGTTTTCGTTTGTGAGACTTAGTTGCTACTTTCCATTTTCTTTTGTCGATAGTTTTATGATGTTTTCTTTATCTGCATAATACATGAAGCATAAAGCATACAAATGAATGGTAGCATCAAGAATACATGTGGAATGGTAGATGTCTTCCTCAATGATATAAAGCATGAAGCATGGTCGCATGGAGCATGAAGCATACACATGAATTTTCTCTATGAAGCACATGAAGCATGAAGCATTACTATATTCATATGATTGATTTAATATTCAATAATCTTACAAGACAATAATGTTCAAACTTAATTATATATTTACAATTACAGAAAAGAATAGTGCATGGAAAACACTTGGATTTTAAATATTTGAACTAAAACATCTACAAATATCTATTGAAGCATGGATTTGTAATGCAAATATGGACACCATCAATAAAAAATATTTATATTAACCAAATAGCCATGTAGGCATACATCAATATATGTTGATATAAGTATAAAATATATACAAAATAGCCATATAGGCTTATAAGAATGTCATATAGGCATACAATGTCAAGTATATGCAATAAAAAATATGTCCAAAAAATTCCATATAGGCATACCACAAAGGACCCCAATCAAAATTCATTACCCTCTAGGTGAATGAAACAAACGAGTGGCCTTTGGTGGTCGGGTGGATGGTGATGCATATGACACTCGTTTACCCTAAACTCGAGGGTTGCTCCTCCTAGGGTTTAGTTCCTCATCGAGCCTTATTTGTTACAATAACAAGTAAAGACATTAATACATAAAAATTACATTATAAAAAATGATATATTTAATAAAATAATCACTTACTGCCACTAGAAAATATCTCTCCTCATGTGAAAGATTCACATGCTCATGTTATGGCGTGCCCAAGTCTTATAGTAACCATCCAAATAGAAATTAAACTACGAATCAATAATCATTTGATTTTTCACTAACTAATAGCTATAACAACGAATGTAATTTAAAATTTACTAATCTACCTCATACCCCTGTGAGAGGCATCATGTTGTTTATTGTAGAAGAAACACCTTGCTCCATTAACCTATCAACATTTGGAGGCATTTTTGTTTCCATCATCTAAAAATAAAACAACAAATTATTCAATCACGAAAAGTATAATAATGATGCAGGTCATGGCTTATAATGTATGAGATCTTAATCAACAACATTTTGAGTATTGTTGGGTGAAAATTATGTAATCCCTTTAATAGATTACAAAACTTGATTTCAGCCACAGCTGTGTGAGATACAATCTCTCCTCTTAAAAAGGGGAGGTTCCCTTCTTACTGCTTATTGAAACTAAGTAAAAGTAATTAAGTAGTCACAATGATTTACACTATGATTAAGAGATGGGGTTGTGTCACATTCATAATTCTCTCTTTTTTCAGAGAATATATTTACAATGCTTCACAGTTTTAAGTTCTTGATTCGATACAGCTTCAAACTAAAAATAAAGCAATAATTTCAATATTCTTATCTTGTCAAAGAAAAGACTAGGAACACCAACATAATAATGATAAATGATAAAACAAGAAAACTCATGAAGGCACAAAGTTGTTTCATAGTTTTCACCAATGAATCCTTTGAGATAGTAACCAGTGTTGTATTAGAAGCACAAAGTCTTCTAGATACTCCACAATAGATCCATGAACAACATGAATAAATACAAGCACAAAGTCTTGTAGAGAATTCACCAACAGTATTCAATCAATATCATAAATTTGAATAAAAGAGTGTAACTCAAAGTTTACATGGATTGACTCAAAGCCCTTTAGATCTAAATCACTAATCACTGCCAATTTCAATCAAATCCAAAAGATAATCAATTCCAACACAAATTTTGGTATGCAACTCACTTCTTTATTGATCAGAATAGATTCACAAAGATGAACACAAAGTTTCATGTATTTGCTTCTCAAAATGGGCAACACTTCATTGCAAAAGATAAAAGATCAAGATTACAAAAGAATCCTCTCATATTTATAAAAGAGAGGGAAGAGAAAATCTAGGAAAAGTAGATGAGAGAATTTAGGAAAATTAGGTGAGCAAATTTAGGAAAATCTCACCTAACAAGTCGACTTATTCAAAAATGTTGTCCATCATTTTGGGAAAACATCTATGTTTTTACATGTAATTACATCTTGGAAAATGACATGTAAGATGTTGAGAACTATTTAAAAAATGCATAAATGAAAGCATAAAACTATCTAACATTGGATATGATAAGAAGTCTTCATGGTTCCTTGCATTGGGCACATAAGTCTTCTTATTTCTTCTTTGTCTCTAGCATGAATGCCTCATTTGGAAAAACTATATAATCCACAATGGTATGAACTCTTGTGATTGATCTTCTTGTAGACAAACATATTTTCTTCCATCTTTCTAGATGAGTTTTGAGACAATCAAGAGAAAGTTTTATATCCCATATGGTGTGCATGGAAGTCTTTGAAAAACCTTCATCTTCCACTTGCTTCATGAAAGCTTCCTTGAATATTTGAGTTATCTCACTGACCAGGAGGAAAGTATGATTATCATCAACAAGCTTACCTGGTAACTCCTCAATTCCATTCACTAGGATAACACGATGTCCTTTAACATCTTCTTATACTAGGTGAATATCTTCAATAAGAGATTTGATCACTTGTATGCAGTGTTTGAGAGATTCCCTTACCTCCACATACTTCTCTTTGTTGAGGATTACCCCAACTTTCACCAACTTACTTAGCTTTGTCTCTTTCATTTGTGACCAAAATGTGAGACATCTTTCCATTTCTTCTTTCTCTTCGGAAAGTATATTTTCTTCTTTTTCAAGCTCTATTTTTAGCTTGGCTATTTGATCATTTTTCTCATCTGCAACAGTTATGACCTGTGAACCATGTTCTATCATTTAATCAATGAAATCATATAACACCTTACCCTTGGAGGAAAATTTCCCTGCCTTGTGTACCACTGGTTCCTCAATGTTTATCATAGCCATAGGTTGTACATCCCCGGAAGAGCCTACAATGTTCCTCAAAACTACTGCATAACACTCAACTTTCTCCTTATACATATTTATGGCCTACTCCATCTTATCAAGCCTTCCTACTAATGCATCCAAGACCACTTGTGCATCTGCCTTTGCACTTGCATTTGTCACTTTTCCAAGATGGACTCTTGTGACAGTATAATCCTACATGTTTTCATCACCTTCTTCCTATGGGGTACACCAATCTTTGCAAACTTGTGACAAGATTTGTCAACTTGAAGCCTTGAATGAACTTTTGCCTTTTTCTTTCCCTTGGATTTTGGAGGAGCTATCTCTTCAAGATCAAGCTCATCTAGGGAGATCATTTGTTTATTTTTATTTGATACTTGAGAGATCATCCAAGGAGGAAGGGAGGAAGTATATGCTTCTTGACTTACATTCAATTCTTGTGTTGTAGCCACTTCTCTAGCAATGGTTGATATTGTACCAATCGGGGTAGTATCTGTCATGATTGCTCCAGTGGACTACAAACCAAGTTGATTTTGCAAAGACTCATTCATGAATCTGTTGAATTTGGCTTTAGAAGAGATATCAAAAGATGGATATGAAAAATTGAGAATGGATGAGGGAGAACTCGAAGAGACATCAACAGTTTGTAAGTTTGAAATTGTAGGAGTGGAAAGGACAATTGATACTGTAGGGAGAATGGAAACATTCACTGCACATGAAATTGTTGGAGGGGGTGAGCTAGGAAGAGGAGGAGGAGGAGTAGTTGGATTTGAAGTATGAGGAATATTGGTATTAATAGGTGATGATGTTTGGGGAAGATCTTCAACAACATTCTCATGGGGAGATATAGGTTGTTCATTGTCATGCCTGAGTTCCTCCTCGTTACATTCTTTTTCAACTTCATCTTCTTTAGAGTCTTCCTCATCAGATTATTCTTCATCATATTCTTTTGACACTTTACCCTCATTCTCTTCTTCTTCTTAGGATGATTGTTCCTCGAAAGCAAGTTCCTTTCCTTCTACATGTGTTTGTTCAGACTATGTCACCTCATGTTCTTCAATCGTTTGTGTAACACTCTCACCAGAGGTGAACTTGATTTTAGGACCTCTTTGGGAAGAAGAGGGAGTGTACGCATGTTTGTTTTTTGTGTGGAGCTCTTGTCATTGGCTGGTTTCTCCTTCTGGTGCTTCTCCTTCTGATTCATTCTTGAAAGCTTTCATTTGGAAACCATGTTTATGCAACCATTCTATTGTGTTGTGTAAGATGGGAGCAAGCCTTTCTCTGATAAAGACACTTTCCTTTTGAGACCATTGTATTGGAGGTAAGGGCCTCCTAGAAATATCATCTTCTTCATAAGCAAAGTTTATGATGTCACTAGGATCTTTGAAATCCTCAAGTAGATCAGTTGCACCAAGATCTCTAATCTGCTATACTGTTAGCTTGCAAAAATCCATTATGTGGATGTCTTCTTCATCTCTATAGTATGTCAGTATGTCTTCAAAGCGGTAGACATGTCAGTGATCCTTCTTCAATTTCCTCTTCACATCTCGATAGTCAAAGTCAAATCTATATTTATATGTTCTGATAGTCATGATTTTCATTTTTGCATAGACTGACTTTGCTTTTTGTACATTGTGAATGGTATACCTCCCAATTGTCAGTGGAAACCTAAAACTTGGCTTGTGTATTCTCTGGCGTTCCTTGTGAACTGAGATCAACTGTCTACACAACTCCATTGGTATCCACTTATCTGAGGGATATCTGGGCAACATGTATGGACACCCAGTCTAACAACTGACTCTCATGTAGGTGAAAGTTGGAAACTACAAAAAGATACATCCAACCTTACTAACCACTTTGTAGGCTTCATCCGATACTCTTTTTTTTTTCAAGAGTCATGTCAAAAGTGAATAGTAGGGGTGCAAAGAAGGCATCTTTGACTCTTCTTAAATGATGAAGACTTTCTCTCAATTTCAACTGATAATACAACTCATACATAGGTATAGAATGTTTGTTTCCCTTTGTAGATAGCCCTAGAAATTGCCTCATGACTATAGCAGCATATACCAGATAGGAAGTCATGTAAAATTTTAGAGTGGTTAGCACATTGATCAATTGTTCATGGATTTTATCACTTTTTTGAATTCCCCAATCAATATGTGCTTTCTTTCTTCTGATTATGTAGATGTATTCATACATCCAATCTTGAAAATTAGATGAAACGGGAAATCCTTTAACCCTACTCAAGAGAGTAATCATATCCATAACATCTTCTTTGAAATCACTCCTAGGAAGCCCTTTAGGCGATCTTGAGATAGTAGGCCTTGGATTTTTCAACCATTGAGTATTAATCAATGTTTTAGCTTTGTTGGGATCACCATCATAGACCTCCTATGCTTATTGAATTGAGATCTTTGTATATTGCTCCATGTGTGGAACCTGGAAAACAATATCAAAGAATTCAAGAACTAATCTCATCATGACTTGTCCCGAGGAATCTCTTACACTTCATTCATCTCAGATGTAATGAGATGCAACTTGGAGCACAAACTATGTGTTATGAGCATAAATTAGAAATGTAGACACCAAGTGCAAGTTGCTATGAACAATGGCTCTCAAGATGTCTTCTAAGGGCTTTTGCTCAATTCTTTTTGCAAAATCTTCTAGGTCTTGATGACCAATTTTGGCGTCTTTGATTTCATCCACCTTTGAGATCACCATAGTCGGCGGGAAGACACCCTGATATTTGTATTTCATCTTTCCCTCCTTCTTAGAAGATGACAAAGGCTTTTTGGATATCATCTAAAAATATCAAGACCAAGGAATATCAACTTCAAGGATCACCTGATGAGAACTTGATAGGAACTGCAAGAATAATGGTTTAATAAATGTCAGGAAAAAAGTAGTGTTGGAAAGCTTGAAGCAAGTAGGCAATTTGGAGTAAGTGTGAAAGAGCTATTTTGCACGGAAAATGGAGCATCAAAAAAGAAACGAGGTTTGGAGCACAAAGGAAATCATTTCAGGGTGTTAGAAGAGAAAACTACTTTTTGTGTAGGAGCTCTGAAAATTAGCGCTCCTACATCTTGAGATAGTAAGTTTACATGTAGGGGTGCTAGAAAACAACGCTCCTACATGTCTTCTCCACTTGGGATGTAAACAGTGTTGAGGCGCTGAAAAACGGCACTAGTGTATACAAGAGGGACTAAGTTCATGCTCGAGCGCTAAAAATCAACGCTCGAGCATATCCTTCAGCATTTAGAGTAATTTTTACCGCTTTAGCATTTTAGAAAAGATACTCCAATGTAGGAGCGGTGATTTTCACTGCTCCTACATTTTGGAGTTGGTGAAAACCTTAAAGCAATGGCAGACATTTTCACCGCTTTGGAAGGTAAGTTCAATGTTCGAGCGGTGAAAAATTCTGCTCGAATACTTGGGAGGAATGATTGCTAATAAAACATTGAAGCTTCAACAATTTAAACTGCTAAAACTAAAATTATCACTGCTTTGATAAGTAGGAAAACTTGGTGAAGATTTGTGGAAAGGTTTAAATTTAAGGAAATGTGTGGAGAGGAACAAACCCAAGGTAGTAAAAGTGAAACGTGCAAAACAAAAACTAAGAAAAGCAGGGCACGGTTTGAAAAGAGGAAGGAAGATTCAAAACATGAAAAGATTGAAACCCTAACAAAGAAAAACATATTTGAGCAAGGTCGAATTAGAATCTACAGAGATTTGAACACAAAGAGAAGAAAAATAATAGGAAGAGGAAGGAATAACAATGCACCTGTCAAAAACTCGAAACCCTAGCTTGAATGTTTAAGAAATCTTCAAACTCTAATATGTTGGAAGTTGGAGAATGATCCGCGCGAGGAAGAAGATTGGTGAAAGGAATGAGGATAGATTAGCTCAAAAATGCTTTATTAATTCATTAAAAAGGGATCATAAATGCAACTCAAGTTGCATTAATTATGGCGAACATAATGGAGAAATAGATGCAATAGAGATGAAAATCACCGCTTGTGCATGTAAAAGACTTTTGAAAGGAGAAATGCACTAGCGCTTATTTTCACTGCTTGTGCATTTGAAGGTTGTTAGAAAAGTGTAGGAGTGGTGATTTTCACTGCTCCAACACTTGGAGTTAAATTTTCAAACTTAAGGCTCATGTAGGAGCACTAAAAATCAGCACTTTGACATGAGTCAAAAATTGACTAACTCCCAAAGAATGGGAATTAACAAAGATACTCATTTTGAAGCTCTTCGAAAGAAAAAGGGGGGGAACACTCAAATTGAATGTTTGAGGTTTTGGACTATGCGTCAAGGTGAATTTAAATTTTCCTCATTTTTTGTGCTTGAAGTACACGAAACTACAAAATGGACAAGTTTCGTAAGGGGTTATCCCATGAATCTGGCACAGCTGGATTTGAGGATCTAACAGCTAGATCTAGTTGGGAAGCTTCCTTTAGTCATTCTTAGAAATGATTGAAGGGAGAAGAACTCCAGAATCGAGTGCCTTTATCCATTCATTGGGCATAGAGTTGGGTAACAAAAAATAAAAAGACTGAAAAAGACTAAAAACAAAAAGACATAGAGACTAACATATTTACATTGAACACTTGTTACCTCACTGTGTAAAGAGCTTCAGATGTTTCCCACTATGAGGAATAGAAAATGGTGCTCCATCCTTGTCTGCCAAGAGGAAACTGCTTTCACCATGCAACTAATGAACTTTGAATGGTCCTGTCCACACTGAATCAAACTTCCTGTGCATACCCTTTGGTTCTCTTCACTTGTCCCATAAGAGAACAAGATCACACATTTGAAAATCAAGAGACTTGGCCTTCTTGTGAAAAATATTCTTGACTTGTTCCTAATGCTCCATGATATGATTAGCCACCTGGACTCGCTTCTCTTCCAATTCAGAGAGATACATTATTTGCTTATCAACTGAATTATCAAAAGTATCATCCTCAATATCCTTAGCTAATTTGAGGGCTAGAAGTTCTAATGTTATGGGAATTTTTGCATTCAATCCATACAAGAGTTGGAACAGAGACATGCCAATTGCCCGCTTTGGAGTTATTATGTCTGCCCACAAAGCATCGTACAAATCTTTGTGCCACAAGCTTGTGAATTATAGTCACCAAGTTTTTATTGCTTGATTCGGCCTGACCATTACCTTGTGGGTAATAGTTGAATGAATGAGAGAATGTTATGCCATGTTCAAAATAGAACTCAGTTATCTTGCTTGATGAGAAAGCAGAAGCATTGTCAGCAACAATTTTTTTCAACACACCAAACCTGGAAATGATATTTTCTTTCAAGAAACTACATACAACTTTAGAAGTAGCATTCTTAGCCGGAATTGCCTCCACCCAATTGGTGAAGTAGTCAGATGTAGTTAGGATGTAGGTGTGTCCCGCACTTGAAGGTGTATTTACTGCACTGATGAAATCAATTCCCCGTTGCTAAAAGGGCTCTTCAATAACAACTAGTTTCAAAGGAAAAGCTACCAACTTTGGCTTACCTATGAATTGTTGACATAGTTCGCATTTACTCACCCAAGTGTACGCATCCTAAAAGAGTGTAGGCCAGCAATACTTTTCTCTCAGGATCTTGTGAGCAATAACTAGCACTAAAAAGTGTCCTCCACATGCTAAGTCATGATATGACTTCAACAATCTTTCATATTGTTCTTCATCAGCACATCATAAGAAAGTTCCATCCAATGCACGTTTGTACAAACCATTGTCCCACAAGAAAAAGTTTGTTGACTTTAGTTTGATGGTCCTTTACTCCTTTGGAGTCAAATGATCAGTACATTCCCCATAAGTGATAAAATGGGTAATGATGGAATACCACTCATTAGTAGTACTAACGAATAACACCATTGGAAGTTCACTTGAATCTGACTCTTCGGTCTCTGAAACTTCTCCATTAGGTTTATTTTCAGCAATGATCTGACACAAACCTCACCCATGTATCAGCTTGGTAGGCTTGATGTCCATGTTGTATTCTTGAATCTTGGCAATCCAATTGCCTCTTTTTGTTCCAAACTCCTGCTGTGTTAAGATGGACTTAACGGTTCAATCTGGAACTAGGTCTTTGACATGGCTATTAAGAATGTAGAACTAGAAATGTTTAACAACTTTAACCATGAAAAAATCATGTTTTTCCATTTGGGAATATTTCAATTCATAATTTTTTAGAGGACAACTCATGAATGCAATCGGGGATTCAAAACCCTCATTGTTTTCTTATACCAGAATTGTTGAAAGTGTATGCTCAGAAGCATAACTATAGATGATGAATTCCTTCATGTAGTTTGGGAAGACTAACACTGGTGCATGAGTAATAGCCTCTTTGATATCATCGAACGCAACTTTTCCTTCTGTCTTCCAATGAATTTAGTGGTAGTACCTTTCATCATATTAACAATATGATGAGTCTTTTCTACAAAATATAGAAGGAATCTTCACAAAAAAATTACTTTTCCAAAGAAAGAATGAACAACATTCTTACTTGATGGTAGAGTGAGTGATTTGATAATTTTAACTCTTTCTGAGTCAATCTTGATACCTTCTGTGGACACCATGTGACCAAGAAGCTTACCTTATGTAACCCCAAAAATTGACTTTTAGGGTTCAAGGAAATACCATGTTGTCGGCATCTCTCCAAGATTTGCCTTAGATGGTAAAAATGTTCATGATGTTTTTTAGAAAAAAATTTAAGATCATCAAGATACACCACAATGAACTTACCTAGCACATCACGAAAATCCAAGTCCATCGCTCGTTGAAACGTGGTGCCAGCATTGATTAGGCCAAAAGGCATTCTGCATTATGCAAAATTACCCCATGGCGTCATAAAGGTCATCTTGTGTCGATCACTTGAATTGACTTCAATCTGATTGTAACCTAAAAAACCATCTAGCATGGAGAGCATTTCAGATCTAATCACAGTTTGAAGAACTTGATCCATTACTGGAAGAGTATAATTATCCTTGAGTGACAGCTAGTTCAGATTTCGAAAATCCACACAAATACGAATCTCACCATTTTTCTTATGAACAGGAACAATATTTGCTATCCATGTTGAATGATAAATAGGGAATATTATTCGGGCATTCAACCTTTTATGAACTTCCGCAAGGATCGTTCTAGAAATATTTGGGTTATATTGCCTTTGCTTTTGTTTATAAGGCAATACTCCAATCTTAAGTGAATGTCATGTTGCACCTCTTTTGGTTGGAAATATTTTAGATCTTCATATGAATATGCCAAGACATCCATATATTCTTGTAACAACTTAGCAAAATGATTTCTTTCTTCAATTGTGCAACACTTACCAATGTTTACCATCTTAGGATCTCCTTTAGTTCCCAAGTTAATCTATTCAACCTCATTAGATGAATTAGAGTCTGAGAGTTGTTTCTTGACATAGCAGTCACGCTTATCAAAAAATTTCTCGAGGGATACCAACCCCTTAGGAATTTTATTCCTTTGAGTTTTAAGAACTCTTCGCCTGTAATTGGATCCATATCAGAAATAGATTCTCAATGTGGAGAATGACTTCCTTTAAAGTACAACTCATCAAAAAAATTTGCCTTCTCCAAAAAGGCAACAATTTGATTATCGTCTTTGAAAATCTTCCAGTTATCTGAATTATCAAGAACACTCAGGCTGAAGACCAACTCAATGGTATAGGTAGAACCATGAAAATATTTATGCGATATCAAGAGCATGGCTAAAACTGCTAAAGAATCGGCCCTGTCATTATATTCCCTTGGAACTACAGATATATCAAAAGCATCAAATTCTTCAATGCAATCCCAAACAAGATTGCGATAATGCCTAAATCTGTCATTTTTTGTCTAATAAAAATTCCTTACTTGACAAACTATCAACTCGGCATCACCTTGTGATTGAATATTTTTTATACCTTTCTTTCGTGCAACTTGCATTCCTAATAACAAAGCTTCATATTCACCAGTGTTATTAGTGTTGTCCAACTGTAATTTGAAAGAGAAAGGGAAAAAATTTCCTTTGGGGGAAATAAAAACCATTTCCGCTCCAAAACCAGTGGAAGAGTAACTTCCATCAAACTCGAGTAACCAAACACCATTTGGGTCACCAAGACCGACGGTATTAAAATTTGTAGCTTCATCATCTGATGAAGTTTCATGATTTGAGATAGACGAATCATCTGATGATGACTCATTTGTTTTTGAAAAAGAATCAACACTCTCCAACTCACACCTTGTTGCAGATTCACCAACTTCTTCTATTTACAAATAATATGTTCCAACACCCAAAGAATCAAACAAAATTTGAGCCCTTGGATCATCAGATTGTGTCACTGAGAATTTTGACTCCCTTTCAGGAATTAATTTTTGCATTACGCCTTTCATAGGTATCCTGGCTTAAGACATGTCCATGTTCAACTCACCTTCGACATCTTTACAGAAATTACGTCCAAGGAGAATTCCATAATATGTTGGCACATCAGTTACAAGAACCGTCATCCTTATTTTCTTTTCAAGATATGCGGAAAATGCATATTGTGCATCTTTGATCTATCCAATCAGAGGTACTTGCTTGTTCTCCATGGAAAAATAATGGCTAAATTTTTTTGTTAGATCCAAACCCAAGACAGTAGCTACCTTGGTTGGCATCACATTGTATGATGTGCTAGAATCTATGACACAATTGCTTAACTTAAAGTCATTAACAAGTAATGAAATAAAGAATGGATCAATACATCCAAAGGTAGCTGGAGGGGTAGAAACAAGGTTATTATGTGGCGTCTTGGGCTTTAGGGCAGCAGGAATATCAGGAGATAAATCCTTACTTGGCGTAATTCCTTTATCCTTTACAAACTTAACAAGCTTTTCAAATTGGTCAAGATTTGATTTGAGGCATTCAGCTTCAAACATTTGGATCTTTGTTTTCTTGGCATGATCAATGATGTCAAAAGCCAGGAAATAATTTTGTAGAGTGGATGTAGCAACTTCACTGATAGGTTTAACAAAAGGTACACTGGTCTTCAAAACCTGTAGATTGGCTTTTGGAACAACAAGAACTGACGGAGGGAGACAGGGAGCACTAACTTGTTTGTTTGTTGTATTTTTTGGTTGCCAAGGCAAAGGAGATCCTCTTTTTGCAATGGTAACTAGTGCCTTCTCCTTTGTTGATGGAGTAGTAGCTTGAGTTTGATCAAGCTGATTTTGTTGTTGCTGCATAAAGACACCATATGCATATGTCACCAAGTCCTCCTCCGATTCAGATGCCATTTGCAGATAGCCAATATTGGAGTTGCCAGTTGATTCCATTTCTTCATCTTGAAAGAGATCAACACTTTCTTCCATGGGATAATTCAGCTGTGCATATTGATGAGCCTAGTTTATGGTCTAGTTTTGGGTAGAACTTATGGTTTATTTGATAAAGTTATCATGGAATTTGACATTAAGTGTTGATACTTTTTATGATATTTCCTTAGAACTATTGACATTGGGCTTAACTTATTTCTGCAAAACTTTAATGATGATGGCATGTTATACGAACTATCCATATTAATTTTGCATGTGGTTAATGAATGTTCTTTGAGGTGGTTATAGATATGCAATTATTATGAATACTAACATTTCCATGCAGATTTAGTTTGAGGATCCTAAATTGAGGAAGACACCGCTAGCTGGGCATGCACCATAACGTCCAGCCAAGGAATCATTCAAAGGTCAAAGGAGGTTGATGCCAAGAGATTCCCGATGCAAACCGAATGTAATCGCCTTGTAGTGGACTTTAATGATGTTGAGCAACACAGGTGTTAATGCTATGCTAAATCTATGTTTGGACTTGCATGTCTGATTGAATTCCATGCATGCATAACCACCGCCGCTCCACTTTCCTTGTTTTCCCTAAATAGGTGTCCTCCCAGATCATGGAGTTGACCACCTTGTTTAGTTGATAGGATAAATAAGGATCATATGCTCCTTCTCTTGAAGTTGCACGATTTGATATTGTTCTTGTATTCTTGATTTTTAGTAATATAGATATCCTACTCTTTTGTACTCATGATTTATAGCGAATGAAATAAAGTTCTGAGTTTGAGCATTTGAGTTCTCATTAGTTTTAGAGGATACTTATCCAAGGGGGCCCACTTGGTAAGTAATTTGTCCTTTAGTTTAGTACTACTTTTTTTTTAGTGATTAGTTAAGAATCTGGCACTGACTGTTCGTGCAGCCACTAGAATTACATTTTGTGATTGTTCATGTAGCCAAAGCAGATAGAGTAGTGTCCTGTTTGTTTGCTCATATTTTCATCTTTGTTATGCATTTTAGATTAGTTTGCTTGTTGATTGATTATTAACATTTACGTCATTCCTTTCCAAGCAATTTACTTTCAACATTGTGTCTTTTTTAGCTGTAGGATGAAAATGGCTACTTTGAGTTACTAGTGCACATACTGCACTGGCCCATTTCAAGTTCATGTCCCTAGGTTGACAAGTTAAATGAACCTTCATGATGATTGAATGGATATTCAGTTTAGATGTCCAATATTTGAATCACAACTATAAAAAATTAGTTGTTAACTCATTGTAGGAGGCAAACATTTTTGGTGCCGTTGTCAGGGATGGTGTCAAACTAGGAAGTTCTTGGGAGTCATTGATAGTTTTCTTGTTGTAGCATTTCTGAAAGTTGTTCTTAATATACCCCTCATTTAGGAAGTAATGACCCCCCTTATTCTTTACCGATTCTTTGTGTGAGCTAGCTGATAGTGAGTTGATACCGCATGCATAGAGGAAGGAGAAGGGATGCTTATGGGAGATTCCTTCCTAAAAATCCCAGTCCATTCCAATTAGTTGAATATCAAAACCTTCCAAGAGAAGAAGAAGAAGATCCACAACCTTTGCTGATGCAATCCTTGATCTGACTAGCTATGAAGTCTCCTCTGAGGACCAAAATCAGCTCGAGAAACCCTCTGCCTTGGAACTACATCAAGTAGGCATGGGTGATGAAAATGAAAATAGACCTAACCAACCAACTTTTCCTTTCCCCATTGCCCATCAAAATGAAGTTGACAACATCAAAAATATCCCCGCTTCAACACTCCCCAAGTTTTATGGACTTGTTATAGAAGATCCTGGTACCTTTTTCTTTAAGTTTAACATACTCTACAGGAGTTATGATTATACCACCGATGCCCATAGGCTTAAGCTATTTCCTACCACTCTAAAAGAAGTTGCATTAAGATGGTTTATGAGCCTAGGTAGAGATACTATGGAAACTTGGGAGGACATGAAGATAAAATTCATTAAGAAATACAAAGAGTATTGCAGGGGTAGTGACATGAAAGGAGGTGACATTTTTAGGATGCAGCAAAAGGAGGATGAGAGCCTGGAAGATTATATTTCAAGGTTTTTGTTTTGCTTACAAAAATATCCATGCCATACCCTCAATGAGGAATCACAAAAGCTACTTTTCTTGAAAGGAATCAATGAGAGTTGTACTAATGCCTTGGACCTGATGGCAGGAAGAGATATCACCCAAGTTCCTTGGGAAGACATCAAGAAAATATGCCAAAACTACTCTAGGGTAGCTTCAAAAAAAGGGAGAGCTTACCAATCTTCCATGGGTACAAGTCATCTACTAGTGGATTTTCAAGAATGGAGATTACTCATTTACTGGCATATTTCAAGCAAGACATTATAAACAATCTAGCTACTCAGCTAGATACATTTCAGGCCAAGAAGAAACAAGAGGAGGCAGAGGCAATGTTGGCAAAGTATTGCCCCTATTGCAGACAGAAGAAGGACTATAGATGCAAGATGGTAGCTAATATTGAAGGCAAGCAGATTGTACCTGAGTTCAAGCCAATCCAAATTGAAGAAGATCAAGTCTACTATGTTGCACAAAGGAGGCCTTGGGCTCCAAGACAAGGTATGCCACTAGATCCACTCTCTTATGTTGGGCCATATTTTAATTCCTATTCATCTGGCAACCAATGGAAGCCCCTATATCCATCTAGCTATGGAGGATATCCACCACATCCTTGGAGTAACCCTCCAAATTCTTGACCCAATCATCAAAACTCTCCACCCCAATGGCAACAACCTCAGAGGAATTGGCAGCCACCTCCAAGAAATTGGCAGCAAACAAATCAATGGAGAGGGGGACAACAATGGCCAACCTATCCAAATAGTTACATGCAACCACCTTCTCAGCCCCAACAACCTGATATAATGCCTCCACCTACTAATTCAAGCTCAAATGCACCTAAACCTACTCAACTACCAGCTCAGCCCACACCCAATTTAAATAATAGACCACAACAACAGCTTGTATACTATGTTGACTCAAATCAATTCCCTGCATATGTTGTGAGTGTAAGTGACATCCACTTGCATTCAAGAACTTCTCTACCAACCCCTTCCAAGCCCATTATGATTGAGCTTCCTATGGAAGAGGAAGAAGAACCTATGAATGATCCCATTCAGCCAAGTGCACCTAAAAATCCTAAACCATTCCCAGTCAAGCAGACTGAACAAGAGCCACCATTTCCTCATAGATTGGAAGTTTCTAAGAAGAAGGAAGAAAAGGAGGATACAAATTTTGACATCTTGGATCATCTAAAGCATATGTGTGTCCAAATCCCTCTATTCCAGGCAATAAAGGATGTCCCAATCTATGGCAAGGCAATCAAAGAAGCATGCATCAAGAAGCCAGACAAGAAGGACCCCACTACGGTTCATGTGGTGGGACAAATAGCTAACATCATGCTTGGAAAAGTGACTATCCCTAAGTACAATGACCTAGGTAGTCCTATGGTAGTAGTTGTTATAAATGGGATCCAAATCAAGAATGATTTGATTGATCTAGGGGAAGCAATAAATGTAATGACCAAGGACATCCTATTGCAACTAAACATTGCAAGCATGAGATCTACTCCTACTGTCCTGTAGCTCACTGACAGTTCTATTGTTAAGCCTGATAGTATAGTGGAGAATCTTGTGGTAATTCTAGACTCATGGGAGTACCCAACAGACTTCATGATTCTTTCTACTAAAACTACACTAGGCGGGTATCCCATTATTCTTGGAAGGCCATGTTTAGCAACAAAAAATGTATATATTAGATGCTAATAAGGAGACATGACCATTTTTTATTGGAGAAGCACCAAAATTTTTGTTCTTTATCCTCCTACTCAGTCATCCCATGATGAAGATAGCCCCGTATGACCACATGTTGGTGAAGAAGCTGAGGAAGTTAATTATGTGGTGCAGCTTATGATGTTAGGCAGAAGCTCCTTCATGCAACTTCAAGATGAAGATGAAGTATTGGTTAATATTATTCAAAACCATTATGAAGTGGAGGAAGCATCATCTTCTCATTTTGCTACTCTAGTCAAGAAACTTTTGCCTGTTCCTCCTGCAATCATTGTGCCTACAACCACTATTCCTACAGCCACTCTTCTTGCAAAAAGACTTCTTGCAGCAACAGGTATGTCCCATACATTGCTGCCATATGAACTCAAGGTATCATGTGTTAATGAAGCAGCCATGATAGAGTCAATTACATAAGTACAAGTGTTAGAGGGAAAGTATCTGAATGTTAACAACAAACTGAGTGAACAACAATAATTGTTATCGACAAACTTATTGAGGACCCACCAACATGCATTTGCGTGGGAATATCATGATATGAAGGGATTGGATCCTAAGCTTTGCACCCATGAAATTTATATTAGAGTTGATTGCACCCTAGTGAGGCAACCACAAAGAAGAATTAACCCTACACTGAGAGAAATTGTAAAAGGAGAATTGTAGAAGTTGCTAGATGCAGGATTTATCTACACCATTTCAGATAGCCAATGGGTGTCTCCATTAGTGATTGTGACTAAAAAATGAGGAAAATGGAAAGTTTGTGTTGATTACAGGGAACTTAATGCTGCTATGAAAAATGACCATTTTCCCTTACACTTCATAGATCAAGTTTTGGACACACTTGCAGGAAAACAATACTTTTCCTTTCTAGATGGATTTAGTGGCTACAACCAGATCCAAATTCCACCAAAAGACCAAGAGAAGATCAATTTTGTTTGTCCATAGGGGACCTATTCCTACTCAATACTCCCATTTGGCTTATGCAATGCACCTGCAACTTTTCAAAGGGTAGTCATTAGCATATTTTAAGACATGTCTCATGATTGCATGGAAATTTATATGGATGATTTCACTACTTATGGTGCTGATTTCAATGAAGCATTGGATAATCTTAGAAGAGTCCTACAGAGATGTGAAGATCACAATCTCTCTTTAAACAGTGAAAAGTGCTTCATGATGATGCAGGAAGGTGTAGTTCTTGGACACTACATCTCTCACACAGGAATTCAAGTAGATCCTGTAAAGATTGAGGTAATCACAAATCTACCCACACCTGCAAAACAAAAGGATGTTAGGAGTTTCTTGGGCCATGCAGGCTATTATAGGCATTTCATCAAGTATTTTAGCAAAATAGCAGCACCATTGTATACTCTCCTCACTAAAGATGTTGAGTTCCTATGGATTGAAGATTGTGACAAGGCATTTTCTGATTAGAAGGTAGCCTTGACCCATGCTCATGTACTCAAAGGACCTAATTGGGAGCTTCCTTTCCACATCCATACAGATGCATCAGATTATGCCATAGGAGCAGTCTTAGGATAGAAAGAAGGAGCTATTAAAAATGTCATTTATTTTGTCAACAAAAATTTGCAAGGAGCTAAATTCAACTATACAGTGATAGAGAAAGAAATGTTGGCAGTAGTCTATGCCCTGAACAAATTCCAACATTACATAACAGGTTACCAAATATTTTTGCACATTGACCATGCAGCCATTAGGTATCTCATGAATAAACCTTTGATCATAGGTAGATTAGCAAGGTGGTTATTGTTGATGCAGGAGTTTGACATAACCATTGTGGATAAGCCAGGGAAGGCTAATGTTGTTGTAGATTTTATTTCAAGGCTGACTATATCAGAAGATAACCAAGCCACAAATGACTTTTTTCATGATGAGCATCTATTCTCTATCAGTGTACAAACACCCCAGTATGCTGACATAGCTAATTATCTAGTCACAGGTAGAGTTCCTCCTCACTTCTCTCCAAAAGAGAGAAGGGTACTCATTGAAAAATATTTTCCTTTCTCATGGATTGTTGGATGTTTGTTTTATACTAGACCAGACCATATCATGAGGAGATGTGTGAGAGAAGATGAGACAAATGAAATTTTGCATGTATGTCACAACAAACCATGTGGAGGAAATTTTGCAGCCAAGAGGACAACAATGAAGATTTTGAACACAGGATATTACTGGCCAACACTCCACAAGGATGCAGAGACATATACAAGAAAATGTAACAAATGCCAAAGAATGGGCAGACCAACTAGATCTGATGAGATGTCACTTTTCCCTCAGGTAGTAATCACTCCCTTTGATAACTGGGGATTGGATTTCGTAGGACCCATTGACCCTCCATCAAATGGTAAGTCCTATATTCTTGTATGCATTTATTATGTAACTAAATGGGTAGAAGTTAAGGCCATGAAACATGCAAGAGATAACAAAGTTGCAAAATTTATTTATGAGGAGATTTTCACAAGGTATGGAGTTCCAAGAGATATAGTGACTGATCAAGGGGTTCAATTCACATCAACCCTTGTTGCAACACTAGTCAATAAATACAACATCAGACATAGGAAGTCTACTCCTTATGACCCCGAGGACAATGGCCAAGTTGAGGTAACCAATAGAGAAATTGAAGCCATTCTGACCAAGATAGTAGCTATCCACAGAAAGGATTGGGCAAACGGATTACCAGAAGCTTTTTGGGCCTACAGAACTACCTGGAAAATAACTACAGGCTTCACTCCATTTGAGTTGTTGTTTGGAAAAATAGCCATGATGTCCATTGAATTTGAACATAAGACTCTTAAGACTGTGATAAACTTAGGAATGGATATGTCTAAGGCATAGAGAGAAAGAATCATGCAACTGAATGCTTTGAATGAGATAAGGAGAGCAACCTTGCATCATACAGAGGTGGTGTAGAATCAAAGAATCAAGTGGCATGACAAATTCATCAAGGACAAGAAATTCAAACTAGGAGATTGGGCCCTGCTCTATGACTCAAAGTATCAGGACAATGCAGGAAAATTGTAGACAAGGTGGCTAGGACCATATGAGGTTGTTGAAGTATTCCCTAATGGTGTTGTACAACTCATTAATATTGACCCAATCATATTCAATCTGCTTGTCAATGGTCATCGCCTTAGATTGTATCACAAGCCAGCTTCCAAGGAGGAGTTCCTGTAGTAATTCACTCAACATGCAGCACCCGAGCTTCCTACAGCTAAAGCAAGTGGACCTAGTGTCCCTCCTTTTGTCTAATTATGGTACGTACTTGTCATAATAAAGACTTCTACTTCTGTGGGAGTCCGTTTCTTCGCCCATCCACCCATCCATTTCCACCTTTCTCTCTCTTCCATCACATCACTTCATCTCATCCCACCTCATCTTCATTAATTGCTCAACTTATTTCCTAAAAAGGAGAATAGTACTTTCTCCACAATCTTTGCAATGAATCCTCCACACATTTAGGTATGTGTGCATTAATTGCTCTATCTTAATTATCTTTAAGTACATTTCATTTAATTGTTGCACGTTAGTATGGACGTTCGCCATGGCATGCCAATATTCCCTACCCTGTCAAATCATCATTCCGCATGTGAGGAAACATGCCAAAATTTAGGTTGGGGGGGGAGATTTTTCCCACATGTCAGTCCATGCTAGTCTATGTCAGCAAAAATTTAAATTGAACCGATTTGAAATCTAAATGAGAGGACGAATAGCATGTGTGAAGTGACACCAATTGTCACCGCCATTTCTCTCCATCATAGCTTTCCTTTATTACTCCTTCCTTTCCATTATTGACCCTATCATATCTCAAGTTGTGTTGCAAACAAAAGGTAAAAATGAAAAAATTCAGTTGACATTGGCATTGGAAAGTTAGCAAGTGTTGCAGGAAGGTGAATTTGATTTTCATACAAAATTGCAAGAAGGAAACCGCAAAGTGTTTGTTTGATTGCAGACAATGGTAGGTGGGTTAATTTTAAATGAACCCATGGTGCATGATGTATTACTGCAGGATGCACAATGCATGGCTAAATTCATAAACTACGGATGGATAGACTACTTCCTGAAACTGGATGATTTTGATGAATATATTGCACTAGAATTCGCCTAGACATTGTCTGAGGGGAAATCCATGGTAAAAGGGTTGGAAGTATTAGCAACTAAAGAAAAAATTGTAGAAGTTACAGGGTTCCTTGCTGATGGTGAAAATTACCCTACTTCTAGAGACGCCAGGTCAGCTAGGGCCGAATTTACAGAGCCAAACGACCCTCCATTGAGCATAGATAAATAGGGAGCGAAGAGAATGTCTTTTCCTGAGCCATGGAAGCATATAGTTGTCTATGTCATAAAATACATCACTTATGAATGTCGCCAGTCAAATTTGCACTCCATGCATTTTAAGCTTTTAAATCATATGAGGCACGAAAGAAGGATGAATGTGCTAAATGTGTTATGCAACCTTCTCTCAATCATGGCAGTAGAGACTCAGAAAGGTAGGGACAATTTTGTTTCCCACCATTTGTTTGATTAAATTGTTAGTTGAGAAGTCTCTACATGATGTATCTGGAATGACCTGGGAAGAATTCAAAGTTGATCAAATTAGACCTGAGCATTTGCAACCTAGGGTTTTACCTCAACCTCGTAGGTCTAGCAGGAGATTGAGTACAGCTAAAGCCACTCTTGGTGCTTCAACCTATGGTGCAGGCCCTAGTGTAAACCCTCCTGCAGTAGAAGAAACCATAGAAATTAGTTCTTCTGGAATAGAGCACTTAGAGAAAGAAAGCTCTTCCTCAGATTCTGATGATGATTTTCCACTTGGAATTATAATAAAAACTAGGTCATAGAAGAGAGAAGTAGAAACGAGAAAAGGAAAAGCTAAAAGGCAACTGACAAAAAAAGAGGTGCCAAGCTCTAAGAAGAGAAAGACTAACACTATTCATCCTGCAGCCAAAGAAAAACATGAGAGCCCTCCTAGGAAATCAAGACCAGTCGAGCCAACCTTTGTTACATTTCCATAGGAAATCCCTAAGTCTAGAGAAATATCACAGGGGGACACAGAATCTCCAATGGGGTGGGAGAGCATTGAGGAAGAAGATATATTTAAGACGACAAAAAACATAACATAGGTCAATCTTGCTAACATTGCAGGAGAAATGGAAAACTAAGAGTATGAGGAAAATCAGGAGGTCTTGCAGCAAGATATCCTGCAACAAAATCCAAAGCAAGAGAAAGAGCAGGAGTTCCTGTAGCAATAGCCCGAATTGGGAAAATAATTAGTACCCCTGCAGCCAGAATTGACAAGACAACTTGAATCCTTGCAGTTAGCATTAGTGCCAGAGAAGATGCTAGTAGGAATACATAACCCCCCTGATTTTTCAATGCATAAGGTTGCCATGCATTTATGGAAAGAGATGCAAAGAAGAGAAGAGGAATGGAAGGAGGAAAAACACAGATTGAAGAAGGAAATTCAAAAGAGAGATGAGGAAATTGAAGATAAAGATGCATAAATTGCCACCTTAAAGAAGAGGGTGGATGATATGGTAGCCTTGGTACCACAAATTTTGGAATGTAGGACCCCTCCAAGGGTTTATACTCTGCATTTGAAGGAGAAATATCTCTTTCAAATTGGCAAGAATTGTCTCAGGTTTGAACCCTTCTATTGAGACCCCTACTGAATTTTTCAATGCTTATCAGATTGCTTCCCCTGAAATGAAGAATTTGCTATGTGAGTTTTATTTGCATAGCTATGTTGTGACTCAAGACCATGATTGGAATCCATTGTTGTATGTTGGGGATGTCCAATTAAGGGAATTTATGTCTTGGGTGCAAAATGAGATTAGTTGGGGACAACAATATGGGGCTTATAAGCAAATGGAATCTGACACTCCCTTGTCCATTAGGGCTGAATCATGGAATCTAGGGGATATTTTTAGGGAATGGCATAGAATTCTTCTCAGACCTAGCTATGGTAATAGGACCATGCCTTGGATAGAAGTAGTTTATAGTGAATATGAGGCAAAGGAAAAAGCAAGAGAGGAAACTATGAAGAGATACCTCTCACAAAGATGGAACAACTTAATTGATGATCTCAAGCAGGTTGAGCCTCATTCCATCCAGAACTATGCAGTAGCTCTTAAAAGAACTGACAGATATATTCAAATTGGAAGAACAAAAGGGCAATTCTAGCTTCCCTTGACTTTTCAACCACCCATCCTAATGTGGACTGTATAGAACTTCAGGTTCTACCAATATGATATTGCCGTAGAGAAGCAAAGATGGAGTAGATTGGATAGATTAGGAGGATTCTATTGGCATCTTGATTCATGCAAAACACATTTTGATGTGGGACAGTTATCAGTTGTAAATTTTAGAGCCTTGACCAAGTAGAAGAACAACCCTTCCCCTACTGGAGGACCAACAAAACCTTAGGTTGGGGGGAGTGATGAGCCTAGTTTATGGTCTAGTTTTGGGTAGAACTTATGGTTTATTTGCTAAAGTTATCATGGACTTTGAAATTAAGTTTTGATACTTTTTATGATATTTTCTTAGAACTATTGACATTGGGCTTAATCTTATTTCTACAAACCTTTAATGATGATGGCATGTTATACAAACTATCCATATTAATTTTGCATGTGGTTAATGAATGTTCTTTGAGGTGGTTACAAATATGCAATTATTGTGTGTACTAACATTGCCATGCAGATTTTGTTTGAGGATGCTAAATTGAGGAAGACATCGCCAGTTGGGCATGCACCATAACATTCAACCAGGGAATTATTTGAAGGTCAAAGGAGGTCGACGCTAGGAGATTCCCAATGCAAACCAAATGTAACCACCTTGTAGTGGACTTTAATGTTGTTGAGCAGTGTGGGCATTACTGCTATGTTAAATCTATGTTTGGACCTGCATGTCTAACTAGATTTCATGCATGCATAACCGTCGCCACTCCACTTTCCCTATTTTCCCTAAATAGGCATCCTCCCAGTTCGTGGAGTTGACCACCTTGTTTAGCTGATAGAATAAATAAGGATCAGATGCTCCTTCTCTGGAAGTTGCACAATTTGATATTGTACTTGCATTCTTGAGTTTCAATAATACAGATATCCTACTCTTTTGTACTCATGATTTACATTGAATGAAATAAAGTTCTGAGTTTGAGCATTTGAGGTCTCATTAGTTTTAGAGAATACTTATCCAAAGGGGCCCAATTGGTGAGTAATCCATCCTTTATTTTAGTATTACTTTTTGTTCAGTGATTAGTTAAGAATTTGGCACTGACTATTCGTGCAACCACTAGAATTCCATTTTGTGACTGTTCCTACAGCCAAAGCAGACAAAGTAGTGTTTTGTTTGTTTGCTCAAATTTTCATCTCTATTATGCATTTTAGCTTAGTTTGGTTTTTGATTGATGATTAGCATTTACGTCATTCCTTTCCAAGTAATTTACTTCCAGCATTGTGTCTTTCTTAGCTATAGGATGAAAATGGCTACTTTGAGTTTCTAGTGCACATACTGTGCTAACCCATTTCAAGTTCACGTCCCTGGGTTGACAAGTTAAATGCACCTTCATGATGATTGAATGACTATTTAGTTTAGATGTCCAATCTCTGAATCACAATTGTAAGAGCTTAGTTGTTAACTCATTGTAGGAGGCAGACACATATTCATCTTGTTCAGCCTCATAGTATCCCGTGACAGTATTAGTAGGTGGAGCTTCAAGCATGAGTCTTCCTTGTGGTGCTGGAAGATGATTTTGATTTATGTTTCCAACATAGTTCAGAAAATTTCTTCTTGGAACATCCTTGAAAGTGTTGTTAGAAAATTGCTTTTTTAAAGCCAAGATTTTGTTTTCCATCCTTTAAACCATGTGATCAGCAAAATTAGAATTAGCATTAGAAGTTGAAGATCCTAACGCTTGCATCTTCTTGTTGTTGTTGGTATTCATCCTTATCTCTCTAGCAAGGATCATGTCATCTTCAATACTGGTAGCTAATTGTTGAGTTGCTTCAACATTGGCGAGAGATTCCCTACGCAAGAAAAAACTTACTTTGGGGAGTTGCGTATTGATGAAGAAGCACTTCAAATTCTGATATGTTGGTCTCACCTCATTTGGGATTATTGTCACTAGCTTATTAAACTTAGCCATGAAATCACGCATGGGTTCATGGGCCTCTTTTCACATGGTTGTAAGTTGTGCCAATAAGGCGTGTGTGTCTTTAGCAGGTTTGAACCTTTTTTCAAACTTGGTGTGAAGAGTGTTCCAATTAGTGACAAAAGCACCTAAAAGAGTATAGAACCATTCAACAACAACTCCTTGTGGAGATTTGATGAACAACCTCACAACGTCTTTGTGTTCTATGCCAAGAACACCACAAATAATATAAAAGGAAATAATGTGTTCATCGGGATGTTGTTTTTCGTCAGCTAGAAACTTTAGAATATGCTTTCTCGAGACATGTGGAGGTTCATGTAGAGGTGCGACCAAACTGAGGGGACTAAAATCATTTCCCCAAGGTCCTGCAGGTGGTGCAACCATGATATGTTGCACAATAGGTACTTGAACTAGTACTCTGTGGAAAACAAAGGATTCACTCCAAAGAGGAGATCTTAGCCTTTGTGGAGGGTAGCTTGCGGTGTGTTGCAATGATGACTTTACTCGCAGAGGAGTAGGTGGACTATTATGTTGCAACAAGTCTTCAAAAAGTGGATCCACTACTCCTTGAGCCCTCAGACCTCATGTATAGCTTCTAACTGCCAAAATGTAAATAGAAACACTAGAGATATTTAAAATAACAATACACAAGATCACAATAAGATACTAGAAAACTTATTCACTTCGATTAAAAGCGTAAGGATATAGTTACGTTTATCATTCCCCAGCAAAGTCGCCACACAACTGTGGCTAAAATAAAGTTTTGTAATCTATTAAAGGGATTGCATAATTCTCACCCAACAATTTTTTTTGTTGGGTGAAAATTATGTAATCCATTTAACAGATTACAAAACTTGATTTCAACCACAGCTGTGTGAGATACAATCTCTCCTCTCATAAAGGAGAGGCACCCTTCGTACTGCTTATTGAAACTAAGTAAAACTAATTAAGTATTCACAATGATGCACACTATGATTAAGATATGGGAGTGTGTCACATTCATAATTCTCTCTTTTTTTAGAGAATATGTTTTACAATGCTTCACGATTTTAAGTTCCTAATTTGATACAACTTCAAACTAAAAACAAAGCAATAATTCCAATATTCTTATATTGTCAAAGCAAAGACAAGGAATACCAGCATAATAATGATAAATGATAAAACAAGAAAACTCATGAAGGCACAAAGTCGTTTCGTAGTTTTCACCAATGAATCCTTTGAGATATGTAACCAGCGTTTTATTAGAAGCACAAAGTTTTTTAGATACTCCACGATAGATCCACGAAAAACATGAATAAATACAAGCACAAAGTCTTGTAGAGAATTCACCAACAGTATTCAATCAATATCATAAATTCAAATAAAAGAGTGTAACTCAAAGTTTAAACGAATTTACTCAAAGCCCCTTAGATCTCAATCACTAATCACTGCCAATTTCAATCAAATCCAAAAGATAATCAATTCCAACACAAATTTTGGTATGCAATTCACTTATTTATTGATCAAAATAGATTCACAAAGATTAAAACAAAGTTTCATGTATTTGCTTCTCAAAATGGGCAGCACTTCGTTGCAAAAGATAAAATATAAAGATTACAAAAGAATCCTTTCATATTTATAAAAGAGAGGGAAGAGAAAATATAGGAAAAGTAGATGAGCAAATTTAGGAAAATCTCACCTAACAAGTTGAATTATTCAAAAATGTTGTCCATCATTTTGGGAAAACATCTATGTTTTTACATGTAATTACATCTTGGAAAATGACATGTAAGATGTCGAGAACTATTTAAAAAATGCATAAATGAAAGCATAAAACTATCTAACAATGGATATGATAATAAGTCTTCATGGTTCCTTGCATTGGGCACGAAAGTCTTCTTATTTCTTCTTTGTCTCCAACACGAATGCCTCATTTGGACTAACTGTATAATCCAAAATGGTGTGAACTCTTGTGATTGATCTTCTTGTATACAAGCATTTTTTTTCCATCTTTCTAGATGCATTTTGAGACAATCAAGAGAAAGTTGTATATCACATATGGTGTGCATGGAAGTCTTTGAAAAACCTTCATCTTCCACTTGCTTCATGACAACTTCCTTGAATATTTGAGTTATCTCACTAACCAGGAGGAAAGTATGATTATCATCAAGGAGCTTACCCGGTAACTCAATTCCATTCACTAGGATAACACAATGTCCTTTGACATCTTCTTGTACTTGGTGAATATCTTCAATAAGAGATTTGATCACTTGTATGTGGTGTTTCAGATATTCCCTTACCTCCACATACTTCTCTTTTTCGGGGATTACCCCAACTTTCACCAAATTACTCAGTTTTGCCTCTTTCATTTGTGACCAAAATATGAGACATCTTTCCATTTCTTTTTGCTCTTCGAAAAGTATATTTTCTTCCTTTTCAAGCTCTAATTTCAACTTAGCTATCTGAGCAATTTTCTCATCTACAACAGCTTTGACCTATGAACCATGTTCTATCATTTCATCAATGAAATCATATAACACCTTACCCTTGGAGGAAAATTTCTCTGCCTTGTGCATCGTTGGTTCCTCGATGTTTACCATGGCCATAGGTTGTACATCCTTGGAAAAGCCTGCAATGTTCCTCAAAACTATTGCATAATGCTCCATCTTATCAAGCCTTCCTGCTAATGCATCCAAGACCACTTGTGCATCTGCCTTTGCACTTGCATTTGTCACTTTTCCAAGCTAGACTCTTGTGATAGTATAATCCTCCATGTTTACATCACCTTCTTCTTGTGGGGGTAGACCAATCTCTACAAACTTGTGACCAGATTTGTCAACATAAAGCCTTGAATGGACTTTCACCTTTTTCTTTCCCTTGGCTTTTGGAGGAGCTATCTCTTCAAGATCAAGCTCATCTGGGGAGATCATTTGTTTCTTTCGCTTCGATACTTGAGAGATCAACCAAGGATGAAGGGAGGAAGTATATGCTTCTTGACTTATAGTCAATTCTTGCATTGCAGCCACTTCTGTAGCAATGGTTGATATTGTGACAATCGGGGTAGTATATGTCATGATTGCTCTAGTGGACTGCAAACCAAGTTGATTCTGCAAAGAGTCATTCATGAATCTATCAAATTCGGCTTCAGAAGAGATATCAAAAGATGGAGATGAAAAATTGGGAATGGATGAGGGAGAACTCAAAGAGACATCAATAGTTTGTAAGTTTGAAATTGTAGGAGGAGTGACAAGGATGGTTGATACTACATGGGGAATGAAAACATTCAATGCACTTGAAATTGTTGTAGGAGGAGGTGAGCTAAGAAGAGGACGTGGTGTAGTTGCATTTGGAGGAGTATGAGGAATATTGGTATTAACTGGCAATGATGTATGGGGAAGATCTTCAACAACATTCTCATGGGGAGATATAGGTTGTTCATCATTATGCCTGAGTTCCTCCTCATTACCTTCTTTTTCAACTTCATCTTCTTCAGAGTCTTCCTCATCAGATTCTTCTTCAACAGATTCTTCTTCAACAGATTCTTCTTCATCATATTCTTCTAACTCTCCACCCTCGTTCTCTTCTTCTTCTTCGAATGATTGTTCCTAGGAAGCAAGATCCTTTCCTTCTACATGTGTTTGTTCAATTTTGGTTGCCTCCTTTTCTTCAACCGTTTGTGTAACACTCTTTCCAAAGGTGAACTTGATTGTAGGACCTCTTTGGGAAGAAGAGGGAGTAGATGCATGTTTGTTTTTTGTGCGGAGCTCCTACCGTTGGCTGGTTTCTCCTCCTGGTGCTTCTCCTTTTGATTCGGTCTTGAAAGCTTTCATTTGGAAACCATTTTTATGCAACCATTCTATCATGTTGTATAAGATGGGAGAAAACCTTTCTCTAATAGAGACACTTTCCTTTTTATACCATTGTATTGGAGGTAAGGGCCTCTTAGAAATATCATCTTCTTCGTAAGCAAAGTTTATGATGTCACCAGGATCTTTGAAATCCTTTGGTAGATCAGCTACACCAAGATCTCTAATCTGCTCTACTGTTAGCCTACAAAAATCCATTCTACGGATGTCTTCTTCATCTCTGTAGTCTGCCCATATTTCTTCAAAGCGGTAGACATGTCGGTGATCCTTCTTCAATTTCCTCTTCACATCTCAGTAGTCAAAGTCAAATCTATATTTATATGTTATGATAGTCATGATTTTGATTTCTGCATAGACTGAATTTTCTTTTTGTACAATGTGAATGGTATACCTCCCAATTGTCAGTGCAAAGCTAAAACCTAACTTATGTATTCTCTAGCATTCCTTGTGAACTGAGATCAAATATATACACAACTCCATTAGTATCCACTTATCTGAGGGATATCTGAGAAACATGTATGGACATCCAGTATAACAACCGACTCTCATGTAGGTGAAAGTTGGAAACTACAAAAAGATACATCCAACCTTACTAACCACTTTGTAGGCTTCATCCAATACTCTTTTCTTTTCAAGAGTTGGGTCAAAAGTGAACAACAGGGGTGCAAAGAAGGCATCTTTTACTCTTCTGAAATGATGAAGACTTTATCTCAATTTCAACTGATAATAGAACTCATACACATGTATAGAATGTCTATTTCCCTTTGTAGAAAGCCCCGAAAATTGCCTCATTACTACAGCAGCATATACCAAATAGGAAGTCATGCAAAATTTCAGAGTGGTTGGCACATTGATCAATTATTCATGGATTTTATCACTTATCTAAGTTCCCCAATCAATATGTGCTTTCTTTCTTCTAATTATGAGGATGTATTCATACATCCAATCTTAAAAATTACATGAAACAGGCAATCCTTTAACCTTGCGTAGGAGAGTAATCATATCCCTGACATCTTCTTTGAAATCAATCCTGGGAAGCCCTTTAAGCGATCTTGAGATAGTAGGCCTTGTAATTTTCAACCATTGAGTATTAATCAATTTTTTAACTTTGTTAGGATCACTATCATAGACCTTTTGTACCCGTTGAATTGAGATCTTTGTATATTATTCCATGTGTGGAACCCGGAAAACAATATCAAAGAATTCAGGAACTAATCTCATCATGACTTGTCCTGAGGAATCTCTTACACTTGTGTCATCTCAAATGTAATGAGATGCAACTTGGAGCACAAACTCTGCATTATGAGTAGAAGTTGGAAATGTAGACACCAAGTGCAAGTTGCTATGAAAAATGGCTCTCAAGCTGTCTTCTAAGGGCTTTTGCTCAGTTCTTTTTACAAAATCTTCTAGGTCTTGATGACCAATTTTGGTGTCTTTGCTTTCGTCCACTTTTGAGATGACCATAGTCGGCGAGAAGACACCTGATATTTGTATTTAATCTTGCCCTCCTTCTTCGAAGATGACAAAGGCTTTTTGGTTGTCATCTAAAAATATCAAGACCAAGGAATATCACCTTCAAGGATCACTTGATGAGAACTTGATTGGAAGTGTAAGAATAATGGTTTAATAGATGTTAGGAGGAAATGCAGTGTTGGAAAGCGTGAAGCAAGCAAGAAATTTGGAGCAAGTGTGAACGAGCTATTTTGCACAAAAAATACAACATTGGCGAAGAAATGAGGTTTGAAGCACAAATAGAGTCATTTGAGGGTGTTAGAAGAGAAAACTACTTTTTGTGTAGGAGCGCTAAAAATCAATGCTCCTACATCTTGAGATAGTAATTTTACATGTAGGGGAGCTAAAAAACAACTCTCCTACATGTCTTTTGCACTTGGGATGTAAAAAGTGTTGAGGCGCTAAAAAACAACGCTAGTGCATATAGGAGGGACTAAGTTAATGCTTAGGTGCTAAAAATCAACACATGAGCATATCCTTCAGCATTTAGAGTAAGTGTATAAGCGAGAATTTTTACCGCTTTAGCATTTTAGAAAAGATACTCCAATGTAGGAGTGATGATTTTCATCACTCCTACATTTTGGAGTTGGTGAAAACCTTGAAGCAGTGGCTGACATTTTCACCACTTTGGAAGGTAAGTTCAATGCTCAAGTGGTGAAAAATGTCTCTCGAATAATTGGGAGGAATGATTGCCATTAAAACATTGAAGCTTTAACAATTTAAACTGCTAAAACTAAAATCATCACCACTTTGATAAGTAGGAAAACTTGATGAAGATTTGTGGAAAGGTTTAAATTTAAGGAAATGCATGGAGAGGAATAAACCTAGGGCAGTAAAAGCGAAACATGCAAAACAAAAACTAAGAAAAGCAAGGCACAATTTGAAAAGAGGAAAGAAGATTCAAAACATGAAAAGATCGAAACCCTAACAAAGAAAACCGCATTTGAGCAAGGTCAAATTAGAATCTACAGATATTTGAATGCAAAGAAAAGAAAAAGATGACAAAGAGGAAGGAGTAACAATGCACCTGTCAAAAACTCAAAACCCTAGCTTGAATGTTTAAGAAATCTTCAAACTCAAATCTGTTGGAAGTTGGAGAATGATACGCATGAGGAGGAAGAATTTTGGCAAACAGAATGAGGATAGATTAGCTAAAAAATGCTTTATTAAGTCATTAAAAAGGGATCATAAATGTAACTCAAGTTGCATTAATTATGGCGAACATAATGGCGAAATAGATGCACTAGTGGTGAAAATCACCGCTTGTGAATGTAGAAGACTTAGCGAAAGGAGAAATGCACTAGCTCTTATTTTCACCGCTTATGCATTTGAAGGTTGTGAGAAAAGTGTATGAGCGGTGATTTTCACCGCTCCAACACTTGGAGTTAAATTTTCAAACTTAAGGATCATGTAGGAGCACTAAAAATCAATGCTCTGACATGAGTAAAAAATTGACTAACTCCCAAAGAATGGGAATTAATGAAGATACTCATTTCGAAGCTCTTTGAAAGACGAACAGGGGGGAACGCTCAAACGAAATATTTGAGGTTTTGGACTACACATCGAGGTGAATTGAAATTTTCCTCATTTTGTGTGTTTGAAGTACATGGAACTATGAAATGAACAAGTTTCATAGGGGGTTATCTCGTGAATCTAACACAACTAGATTTGAGGATAACAAGTACTTATTGAACTATATATTTCTTACTATTTCCCTTATCCATAGCTTGTTTGAAAGCACCTATTTTAGGGTTATCCATAGCAGCAAGGTGATGAACTATTTGATAAAATGCTTTGGTAGACATGTACAAAAAATGTGGTAGCATAGAGTAGGCAGTGAACTGTTTGAAAAATGCCTCAAAGAAATGCGGTATCATGGTGATGGAATGCCATGACACGTTTGCTTGTCATGGAATTTCATCACCATGAGACCACATTTCCTTGAGGAATTTTTTCAAATGGTTCATTGCCTTCTCTATGCTATTATGTTGGGATGGGGTGGATGGTATAGTGTGGTATTGGTTATGAGATGGAGGGGGATTATCAGATGAAGAGGGATGGGTGTTTTGATCATGAGGGGAGAGGATCATTAGATGGGGTGGAAGGTGTTCTTTGAGACCACATTTTGAGAGCGATCATACAATGGAGTGGAAGAGGTATTTTGATCTGGAAATAAAAGGATGTCATTAGATGAAGTGGGGGAGAGGGGATTGTGAGAGGGGGGATGAAGGGATATCTTGCTCTTGAGATGGAAAGATATCATTAGATGAGATGGAAGTGATATGTTGTTCTTGACTGGAAATGGGATCATGAGATGGAAGGGGATCATATGATGGAGGAGAAGGGTTTCCTTGATCTTTATATGGAGGGGAATCTATGTTAACATGATTTGGATTAGGGGATGGACATAGTTCATTTGATATGGATGGTGTCACGAGGGAGGAAGGTTTTATAGACTCTTCAACTTGGATGGATTGATTGATAGGGAATTCATTTAATATTTAGGGTATTAGGGTTTATCTTGATGTGGGGGTGATGAAGGTGGATGCATGATATAGGAAGATTGTACTACTTTGTTTTTGCACAGGGAAACAACCACCTTTACAAATAGTCCTTGGAGTAAGTTATTATGAGAGAGATGGGATGATTTTGCTTGGTAATAGTGGGGTGATGTGGATTTTAAGGATGTGGGATAAGAAAGTGGAATAAGAGGTGGAAGCTTCCATGGATTAGTAAATTGAGGATGAGGATGAGGACCTTGAAAAGGATTTGGAGGGGAATTTTGGCTAAAGGTTTGGTTTCTATTCTTAAGGCAGTGAGTTGTTTGAAAAAATACCTCAAAGAAATGTGGTCTCATGGCGATGGAATGCCATTCCATTGCCATAAGACCACATTTCTTCGAGGCAGTTTTTCAAAAAACTCGATGCCTTGTCTATGTTATTGCTTACTATTATGCTTTGATAGATTTTTTTCAAGCATCCATAGTTTGTTGGAAAGAACCTATTTTAGGATTTTAGCAATAGTAGCAAGGAAGTGAACTATTTGATAAAATGCTTTGATAAGCATTTACAGAAAATGTGGTAACATAGACAAGGTAGTGAGTTGTTTGAAAAAATGCCTCAAAGAAATTGGGTCTCATGGTGATGGACATCACCATGTGACCACATTTCTTTGAGGTATTTTTTCAAACAACTCATTGCCTCGTCTATGCTATTGCTTACTACTATGCTTTCATAGATTTTTTCCAAGCATCCATAACATAGACAAGGCAGTGAACTGTTTGAAAAAATGCCTCATAAAATGTGGTCTCATGGAATGCCATGACAAGAAAATGCAATTGGTAGTTTCTCCTAGCTATTAGTTATGCTATGTGAAGTAATTGCATCATTGCTTATGTTGACTTTCTAAAAAACTATATTGTAATTGAAATTTTGTCATCTATCAACATCTAGTTATTAGTTATGAAATGTGAAGTAATGCTTTGAGTTTGAAGGATGTGTAATGCAATGTAATTAACAATATGAATATAAACTACACAAATCTATTAAGTACAATTCATTAGATAAACTCTTTATTCTATTACCCAAGTGAATGTTTGAGCTCCACTACCACTGGGAGGTGTTGTCATGAAACCTCCAATATTAATCTATTCAACGTCCAAAATCAGATATTAGAATACCATTCATATAACAATTCTATTCACATGTAATATTTATAATTTTTTACTAGTTACATACTTCGGTAGAAGATGCGGTGGAGTAAAAAATAGGTGGAGGGCCGGTAAAAATAGTATCAACACTATGACCCTAAAATTTTATTACAATCATTAATCTAAATTAGTTAATCTTGCATTTCAAAAATGAAATTTAATAAATTAAATTCAATGAACATGCTAACATTTACCTGAGTATCGAGGTGAAAAGCCTCATTCAAGAGGACATCTACCATCACCAACTGGGTAGTTGTAGACGTATCCTATGCACGAGCTTCCTGACTATTTGTGGGGTCATATGTACAGGCCAACCCGCAAACTTGGCAAGAATGGGGTGGAACCCCACCGTGGAACCCTACCCCTCAAACTCTCCCTTGCCTAATGTTGTATTGTAGGAATCGCATGTTGGATGATACTGGGTTAGAGAACTAATATACTATAGAGTGTCCACTTCAACACTCTCCTTCATGACAGAAGGGATAGCAATGTGCTCATAAATCGGCCTAGCGAGTGCTCATCTCACTTGCTGCCGAGGATCGAGATGTGCACTTGGTTTATCTTGTGCCAACCCACTACCTCTCCGCTAAAAGTCTTGCATATAAAAATAGTTGGGGATTTTGTTGAGGACGAACTCGCAATAGAGTTTTCTCAAGAAATATTGGGGGGCCTTGTTATTGTTGCATGGAGGATGGTCAAAAACCATCCACCACATATTCCAAAAATTGTCCTTTATCCCTTGGTGATTGCACCAATGGATAGGACACCTATTGCTATTAAGGTCAAGAGTTTGATTTGTACGTGGGTTAGTGAATAGTGAACACAAGTCATATTTTGTAATTTTGTAATTTTTTACTTATTTTTATGATAGTTTATCTACATAAAAATATCTACACTCCTGCCTCTTATCTGACCAACCACTTAATTGATTTCTAATTGCATCTACATGTGTTAACATAGCTTGAAGTGAATTTACAAGCGTGGTTCTTTCCAAGGTTGAACTTACAAGATCGTTCAACCTCTCAATTATCTCCTCAATTTGTTTTTTGTTGTTTTCAATTTCTCCCATTAAATTTTGTTGAGTTCTAGGAGGATGTTGAGGAATTATTGGAGGAGTTTTTTGCTGTGATTGTTCATCAAGATTTTGTTGGTGTGCTTTTTCATGAGGAGGAGAACGATTTTGAGGAGGAGAATAAAGTGGATTTTTTTTAATGGTAATTCTTAGCTGGAGCCTAGCGCTTTTGACTGGAGCTTTGAACCAGTGCTTTTGACTGGAGCTATGAACCAGTGAGGCCACAAACGGGGACCTCATCCCAACTCTCCTCTCCTTCTCTCCTCCAAATCCTCAAATCCTCCTCCTCTCCTTCAGCTCCTCTAACTTGCCTCCTCCTCTCCTTATTCCTCCACCCTTCCTCTCCTCCATCTCTCCTCTCATCCTCCTTTCCTCTAGCTCCTTTGTCACTCGCTTCCTTCATTGCCTCACCCCACAGTAGTGCATGCCATATCCATCGTTCATCTACCCCTCCATGTGCACCAATCTCTGCCACTCTTGCACAGATCTTCCTCCGTCTATTATGCATCTACTTCGCCACCTTCATCCTCCAGCCAATGACATCACCTGTTAACCTCTTGCATTGAAAGATTTTGCTTAATCCTTACACCAACGAGCATACCCATCATCCACCATGGGATTCGAACCTTAGACAACCCAACTGCTGCCCTTGTAACTTAACCATTGCACTGCAAAGTCAACCCAAAATCAAGTGGATTTTCAACTCTTGATAATTAAAGAAATTAACATAAAAAATATATTAAATCTACCCATTTAACAACAAATTCACAAAAATAAAGCTTACTCCTCTGAGCTGCCTATCGACATGGCGACATTTTGGCAAAGAAATAACAACAATTTGATGAAGAAAATTGGTTAATTTTAGGTCTCCACAATGCAAGCACACCTTTGAAGGGTTTGCAGGTTGCGAATGAAGAAATATGATAGTCTAAAATGATATGGATTTTCTTTTTTTTTCTTTCTTTCTTATAAAGACTCAAAATACACTCACGTTATAATGTGAGTGCGTTATGCTCGGTGTGATCGAGCCTTAGGATCAGTCACACCAAGCCATAACATGAGCGCATCATAACATGCTTGCATTATGGATTTTTAATTTTTTTTAAAACAATTGGCCACTTTTTGGCCCCCCAACTTTTTGCACCCGCCCTATATACTATATATAGTATATATTAAGAATTTATATATTATATTTTTTTATGTAATATATATATATATATACTACATTACAGTGTATATATATATAGTGTGTGTGTGTGTGAGAGAGAGAGGGGGGGAGTGAGAAAGACAATTATCTAAGTATCTGGTGGGAGGGATAGAGGGAGGGAGGGAGAGAGAGAGAGAGAAAGGGATAGGGAGAGAGAGTTATATCTAGGTAGGGTGGAAATGAGAGACCTGAGAGAGCAAGGGATATAGGGAGGGAGAAAGCTCAAAGATAGAGAGGGGTGAGAGAGAGTTATCTAGGTAGGGTGGGAGGAAGAGACCTAAGAGAGAGAGGGAGAGAAATTTATCTAGGCTAGGGTGGGAGAGAGAGACCTTAGAGAGAGGGGGTTTGGGAGGGATAGAGGGAGTGAGAGACCCAATAGAGAGAGACTGGAAGGGATAGATGGAGGGAGAGACATGAGAGAGAGGGGGGTGGGAGGGATAGGAGGGAGAGACCTAAGAGAGAGGGGGAGTTATCTAGTTAGGGTGGGAGGGAGATACCAGAGAGAGAGAGGGGGGTTGGAGGGATAAAGGGAGGCAAAATCCTAAGAGAGAGAGAGGGAGTGGGAGAGAGGGGGTTGGCATGAGAGAGCGTTGTCTAGGTACCTGGTGGGAGGGATAGAGGGAGGGAGAGACCTGAGAGAGAGAGAGAGACTTTCTAATGGATATTTATTTTTCTTTGGTTCTTACCATGGCAACATGTACTTTTTACCTGACCCTAGTAAAATTCAAAGCGAAATTACATGATTTTGGGAAAATGAAAATCAACTTTTTTATCATATCACCACTTTTTGGACCCCCATGATCCTACAAAAACCCAATTTCTAATGAATTTTAATGTAGGTAACACATTGAACATACCTCGTAGCACTGATGTGGCATAACCTGATAAGTGTTGGTATCTTAGTTACAAAAAAATGGAGCACCTTGGGTAGATGGTCATTAGGAAGTTGACCTTACATGTAGTTGTAGGCTAGTATAGCTATCAACTCTCTTGTCCCAAGACACATAATCTGATTGGAGGGGTGGATATGGATTATATCCACTTGGATGGATCATATTGCACCCCTAAGATGATCTAAGGCAAGATGAAGACATGAACTCCAAATGACTTTGTAGAACCAATATGGTAAGTTTCAAGTAATGTTAATAGGGATTACTTCATTGGGTTTTCTATTCTAAATCATTAAAATCAATGGATTGATTGGCTATATGCATGAATGGTAAATGAATTTATTGCTAGAAATAAACTTGCACTGTTGGAAATGGTAGTCAATTATGTTGAAGTTGGAAAAAATCAACTCCATAGCTCCCAAGGATCACTTGCAATCAAACACCTGTCACAGAAAGAGATAATAGCAAAGCTAGGGAGGCCAAGAGTTATTGATCCAAAAAAGCATGGATCATTATGAATGTACATCTTAATGATTATACAATAGAGAATCCTTATAAAATGACAATTAACCTAGAAACTCTAGGTAAGGATAAAACAAGATCATGACATATGTCCTCATCCTATGACACGAGACATAAAATAACATGACCTAAGTAAGCTTAAGTAATTAGAGGAAAAGGAACCTAATAATTAAATAAATAAATAATTAGGAAATACTTTTTACTCTAACACCCCCTCTTAAGTGAAACTTAGGGAGAAGCTTAAACGTATAAAGATGAATGCATGATGGGTCCTAACAAACAAGGCCTGGTGAGGTGCCTATGTACAAACAAAAAAATCTCTCACAACCAAAGAAAAGGAGAAAAACCTAGTAGGAGAAAACTCCTCTCCAAAAGAGAGAAATACAAGCACGAAGAAATGAAGAAGCCTCCAAACAAGAGTGAAGGACTGAGAAGCCTCCAAAATAATGTCCCAAAAGAGTAGGAACAAAGAATGAACACGAGGAACACCACTGAAGCATAAAGAAGTTGCAAACTCTATCGAAGAATGACTACTATAATGTTGAAAGAACCTCCTTTGAAACAAATGATGATTAGGATCAAGAAGACAAGAATCTACATGAGTTCCCCCAAAGACATTACTCAAATCAAAAGGAGAACAAAGGAAAAATATCTAGAACTCAAAGATATAGATGGAATAGGTACAAAAATTCAGAAGAACACTAATCAAATGAAAATGGAAGGTCACCTCTAGAAATATGAATGCAAGAGTGTTCATATGGTAAATGCTCCATATCATCAAAATGCATGGGTAACCAACCACTGATATATGTCGCATTCGTCTAGTACATAGGAACAAATACTAGATACATAGCTCATTCCAATGCAAAACCAATGAGGCATTAGCACCAACAGTAGAAACCCCCCATAATGCTGACAAGGGAGAGCCATGAAAGGTACATTGAAACTAAATGCCAAAATGTAGTGCATGAAGAAGAACCAAGAACATCTAAATGTGCAAACATGAAAGTACCAACAAATATAAAGGGTGTGCAAACCAAGGAACACTCGCATGAGGCTTGATAATAAATTTGATTCACTATTGTCGTGGAAGGGACACTCACTTGACAAAGGTGTGATGGTAAAAAAAGGAAAACATCAACCCCCATGATACTTTAGATCATAGTGCAAGTATAATAAAGCACAAGATGATGTGCAAGATCCCCAAAAAGTATACACCAAAATGTTGAGGCACTTTATTTCAATGCATTTATATAAGAGAAATACATACAATGAAAATGCACAATGTCCAAAAAAGGACTACATGCTAAAAAAATGACTAGAATGTCCAAATAGGACAAAAAGCTAGAATTATATATAAAACAACATAAAACAAGTCATCCCATGCAAACGAAAAGTTTCTAGGATCTAAAACATCCAAGTAATTTATGAGAGTGTGAAAACACCAAAAACTAAATAAAATGTGCTTGAAGAGAAATCTAGAAAAAGGCATGGATGGTTGTGAAGAGCTCTGAAGACAGTCCCAACGCCATTATAATCACGAAAATGGATAAATTGATCAAAATTTATGAGCTCGAGAGTGAAAAAAACACATCTAACTTTGATAGGATGTAGAATGTACTAGCTACAAAATCTGAGAAAAAACCAACACCATTGGATATTTCTCAGAACCGGCTTTCCATTGATATCTTGTTTTGCCCAATTTTGATGCCTAAGTGAAAAGTTATATGCTCATTTTCTTAATTCTGCATATTTAAAAAAAAAAGATTTTTTTTTTTAACCCCAAGGACTGGGCGCTGGTCACCCATGTGACCTTGGGGTGCAGATTTATTAAAAAAAAAATGTGCTCACTTTATGGATCTCGTTGAGATTGTTGTTACAGTTTTGTGTGTCTCAAATTATAGATCTTTGACGACAGATATACATAATTGTTATCATATCATTATTATCTTTAGAGATTATTGTTCATGGCTACATCATAAACTTGATTTGTCATCTTCTTTGATTGGGGTAGCACCTGATTTTGTTGTGGTATACTCTAGGATAGTGACACTTGATCGATTTTTATAGGCATACATCATGAGATTCCTTCCCTCATCTCTCTTCTTGGAGATGGAGTTTCTTCTACATCCACCATTAGACTCCTTTATTCCTAAGGGGATGATTTTTTCTTGCAAGCATTGGATTTTATTTTATCTTCAAGCATTCACCATTGGTATAGGAGCTACTTCACTATGGGGGATCTATAGTATCACTTTTTCTCTCCCATGGGAAGGCTATTGATTATATATTTGTGATGGATTTAAACCTTTGGGGGTCTTGTTGAGTTCTCCATCCATCACTTGTTCATGTTTGTATGCATCTTTTCTCTCTTTAGAAGAGGATTTTTATCCCATAGGGGTTTCTCCTTTTCTTCGTTTGTGAAAGATTGCATTTATACATGGGTACCTAACATGGCCTAGTAGTCAAGATCCGTCATCCTTGCATCATCTATGCATCTTTGTATTTTTCATTTGTTTACTTCTCCCTAATTTGCACTTAAGGGGGTGTGTTGATGTGAACAAGACCTATATTACCTAATTGGTTCACCTTATAGGTCCTATTCATACATGTTCACATGTTAATTCTACTCAGGGCTTTAAATTTTTTTCTAGAATTCTCTAGTACATATTTGATCTTATCCTTTGGTTGTTTCATGACATAAGATTAAGACACTTATAACAATCATTTCTTCCCTTATCTCTCAACCTTACCTTTATAAGAAAGACTCTCATTGCACATTTTCATGGATTATAATTTTGTTTTCATCATAATCAAGCAAGTGTTTCTTTTGTTGCTCTCTTGGGGAAGGTAATCTCTGGTTTTGCAAGTGATCCTAGGAAATTGAGTCCATTGGTGACTCTTACATGTAGAAGATATTTCAATTACTTGGTTTTTAAATAACCATAGGAGATTGCCCCCTTTTTTATTTATTTGAGATAGGTTTAAATCTCATAGTTGTTTAAGTGACAACATAGCTTTAACAAGATTTCTAAGTGAAATAGGAAATATAGGGGTCTCTTATTATTGTTTCTAGAGCAAATTTTTATGTAACAAGGACACAAGTTATGATAAGAAAGAAGTAGGATCTCTCCCAATAGTCTAATAACTCAAATTCCAAATAATAAATGGTCCCTTGTGATTTAGGTTTAGTGAAATAAGATTTACTAGATAATGAAGGATCTCATTAGAGATAAGTTTATTTTTTGGTTAAGCAAAGAAGGATACCCATTGAAAAATCTGATTCCAATCACAAAAAGGGAAAATGAGGATTGGATTCAAGGTGAAGTCATAATTCAAGCAATCAACCTCTAATGCTATGAAACTTTATTAGCAACAATAATATTAAACATCTAAAATTTATTGAGTTATATTAAACTTTTGAACTTTCTTTGAGGTAAACAACCATTGATATGTGAGGGACAGGTTGCAAGTGTAAATTTTTCATACCATCTTTTGTGAAGTAGATAATGAGTTTTTTACACACAAGTTTTATTAAGTTGATATAACAAACATTGTTATTTGTTGCTCAACTTGGGACCTTGTGAATTTGATTGGAATTTATTGATGGATTGAATAGAAAGTGGAGAATAGATGAATCTTGGAGTAAAAAAAGTATACATAACTATTTCTAGATTCTGCATCAAATAAAGATATCTCATATTTACATTTTACAACCCACACTAGCATGTTAATTCTAGGCTTTATTAATTGAGTAGTAAGGCCTTAGTGTTCAAATTCCGCTAGGAAACCACTAGGAGAAACTCTACACAGTAATACAGTTTAAGTTATTTTAAAAAAAATTGTGCTTACCATAGTGAAATGGGTCGAACAACTAAATTGTAATTTTGTTTCTCTCCGCATACCCTTCAAACAAATAAAAATAAACTAAAAAAATTAAAATCTAGTACAAATTTGTTGTAACAATCTATTCACTTTTAGTGTCCAAGTCCCACCTTAGCAAAGATGACAATCCAACATAAATCTACACTTCACAATGAATAAAAATGCTTTACAAAAAAAACTCAAATCTCAGCACACCCACCTGGGCAAAGAGTCCAAACCAAGGATAACAAAACCAAATTACAAAAACACAAACTGTTTCAAATCTATAGTTGATGATTCTCTATCATTCTAGCATAGGCTCTAATATTTACAAACATAATTTCTTGTTTGTTCTCAATTTTAAAATAATACTAAAGAATTTTTAATTTTGTACCAAATAATTGTTTATTTAAATTAGTTGTGGTGCTTTAAAAAATGTCAAATAGAAAAATTGTATACACATTTGTATACAAATGATTTCACATTACTCTATGTTTAAACAAATGATTTCACGTTACTCAACTCACATCATTTTGAACATAAACGATATTTGTAATTTTTTCTACAACAAACTCACATGGACAATCTCAAGCTCCAAACAATAATGTTAAATATACTTTCTTTTTTTTTTACTCATAACAATGATATACACAAACATCAATGCAAATTATCTCAAATTTTTATTTATATCAAATCATAATCTATAAATCATGGTGAATTGGAATCTCATTGTCAATCATGCACACTATTCCTTCTTCTAATAGACAAAATGAATAGATCATAAAAATCTATTTCAAATCCAAACACATCATTAGTTTTTTTTAATATATTTTCATAATAACAAGACAAAATAATGTCATTTCAATGAATACAATCAAATATTGATATGAAACAATTAATCCCACTATTAATTATCTTATAGTCAAAATGAATAGAAAAAATATTCGTCAATAATAAAGAGCTTACATCACACTAATAATACTAACATGTCAATAATAAAGAACTTACATCATACTACTAATACTAACAGTATTCATAACTATTAAATAATAGTGAACTTTTTATAATTTCACTCATTTTTATGGATTAATATTCATAACTATTAAATAATAGTAAACTTATTCAATCAATTAAAAAAATGTCATTTCAAATATAAATAATTTTACTATTAAATATTTTATAGTCAAAATGAATAGAAAAAGATGCTTTCATTCTACTCATTTGCAATTTCCAGTCTCGTCGTCACAGATGATTTTTTTTTACCCCCTGTTCTTTATCTTCACTGGCTATCTTTGTTTCGTTGTCAACGGACAAACACTAACAATATGTCAATCAAAACAAAAAGTTAACAGAGTACTAAATTTTATTGAACACCCGCCCTACAAAAATTCGCCGTTGTAGTTTTGGATAGAAGAGCTATTTATTACCGTTGAACACCTGAAAAGAGCGGGGAAAAGACTGGTCTGCGCTTGAATACCTTACCAGGCCTAATTATCGGGTTTGCCATGGCCAACGAAAACGAAGACTGGAAACAGAAAGCAGGGAATGTTTTACCTCCCTGCACAATAGGCATTGAAATTTGTAACAGAGTTAATGGAAAACACAAAGATAACCAGAGTTCTCAGGGGTATTCCTACTTCTTCAAAGTCATGCTCGGAGATTTTGCACAGAGACTGGTATCACCAATGCTCATACACACTTCTTCATTCTTTGGATATATTCACACATGTAGATTCACTCTTTTCATTCTTTGGATATATAATCTAAACTCGTTTGCTATTCCTCATTCTTTGAATATATTCACACATTTAGATTCACTCTTTTCATTCTTTGGATATGTTTGTTTTACTGCAGCGTATTCCTCCTGCATTTGTTCATAAGCTCAGTAACGAGACTGATGGCGATATAGCTTTGGAAGGCCCAACCGGCCACAAGTGGCTCATAACTTTATGGCGTGCAAATACAGAAATGGAATTTCGAGAGGGTTGGGGAAGTTTTGTAAGCGATCAAAGAATTGAGTTGGGTGATTTTCTGGTGTTCAAGTATATTTGTAGGTCGCATTTTTTAGTTAAGATATTTGGAAGAAGTGGGTGTGAGAAAAATATTACTGTTTGTGAATCTAAGAAGGACCACTCTGATTTACAGCATAAGAGAAGCCCTGCTACTCCTAGTGCTGGTATTGTTAACTGGACCTTTCATCAACCCATCAAGAGTAAGGTCCCAGTCAGATTGGTTTTTGGTGAGGAAGAAAGAAATGTTAAAGCAGGAGCAGTCCCCAAAGCTAAATCCTCTTCTAGAGGTAATTAAAAGATTTCACTTTATCGATTATAGAAATCTGCAAGTGCCAAATTTGTATTGAAATTTTACTGCAGGCAACAGGAATGGAACTTAGCGAAACTCTAAGCCCATAAATTTTAATTTCAATGTAGGGGGACAAAAGAAGAATGTTAGACGTGGCCTGCTATATGTTGCTAGAAAGAAGGACACGACGCCGAAATCTGCAGGGCCTGAGACTGAAGAAAAAAGTTATGTAGGAGCTTATTATGTTTCTTGCAGGCGTCCTGTTACTGAAGCAGAAAAAGCCAAGGCCATCCAGGAAGCTAATTCTTTCACATCTGATAATCCCTTCTATTTACTACTGATGAGGCCTTCTAATGTATACCAAGGATTTTGGCTTGTAAGAAATCTCTTTTCCTTCATATGTGTGTTATGCATGGGCTGTAGCTTAATTTCTTGATCTTCTACCATTTTTCGTTAGGAAGGAAACGAAAGATTAAGCGGGTTAAACAGGTTAATGTAATGTAGTCTATCCGATGCTTAAGGTTTTTCTATTTTCTCTTCAGCCGGGATTTAGAGGCATTTAACAAGTCTAATGTAAGACAGTCTCGTTGACGTTTAATGATGCTTTATTTTCTGCTTAGGGTAAGGTCCCATGGAGGGGGCTTCCTAAAAAATTTCAGTGGGTGCTGTTGAGATTTTTTAGGAATATTTTAAAGTTGGTGGTCCCATGAATTCAATTTTACAATTCAGCTTAAAAGTTTGAGCTCCAAAATTTAAGGAATAAACTGGAGTATTTTGATAAAAAAAATAATAAATAAATAAAAAATCTCACATTTTTATTTATTTTAGGAATTTAAAATTTTAAGTGAAAGACAAGTGACAGAAAAATCTCCTAAAAAATTCTTAAGCTGTAGGGGCAATTTCTAGCCCCACCTCAATTTCACCGGCTGAAAATTGCAGTCCTAAAAGATAGGGACTGCTATTTTTCAGGAAAAGATTCAAATTAATCCTGTAGCATAATTTTTTTTGCTTCATGGGACCACTTAATCCATGAAAATAGAAGCCCAAGCCCCCTGTAGGACCATACAATTAGCTGGGTTTAACAAGGCTCAGGTGAAATTCAGATGGTCAAATTGATGGTTAAGGATACTCCATTTTCTGCTTACCTAAGTTTACCAGGGGTTTAACAGGCTAGTGAACTATAGTCTATCTGATGCTTCAGTTTTCTCTATTTAGCTATGTTTCATGGAGTTTTGGAATATACCTTCTGTGGTATATTATGGATTTAAATTTGGAGATAGTGGTGCAAATATAATATAATATTTGAAAAACTAATTAAAAAGAATGCATAGGAAATTGAACTTAAAATATAATATAATATAATAGTTAAAATAAAATATAGTATTTAACATCATTTTACATCATGTGTAGGCGGCTTAGGTGCTCTTTGCATATACTTGTGCACCAATTAAATTAAGGTTCATTAAGAATGCTGAACTGATGCAGGAGCACCATTTTATCTTAATCTAGATTTGCATTAAAATGTAGTGTTAGGTGTTTAATCATATTTGGGAAGGTATTTATTTAAGTTTGGACAAATAAGTAGTCATAAATTTCAAATTTTGGTGTTTTTACTTAAGCCGAAGTACCTAATTAGGGGTTTGAATGCTTAATTTGTAAATTTGAGTTTGCATGGGATAAGGTGGGTAGTTAGGGATGATGTTTAACTTTGAAAAATACATAAAAATCAGTTTTATGTCTTTTTTGGAAAGAAAAAGAATGAAGTTTTGGTTTGCAGGTATGCTGGTAGGGTGTTACCAGTGTTCTAAACCTCCATTTTTGTAAAATAAATAAACTTTGAATTGATTTGTTTAATTTTTCTTGTTGTTGGAGTTGTTAAGGATTTATACAAAGTATTTGGCTTGAGGTCTTGAAATTGGATATTAAATCAGAAATGAATTATTTTCACTTGCTGCCCTGTCAAAACTTTGCCTAGGGTCTAAAGGAAGAAATTTGAGTTTTGGGAGAAATACACCTACCCAATTGATAAAATTGGGTTTGTAGGTTTGTGGCAACCTACTTCAATTGTTCAAATAGTTTTTGTATCATTTTGGCATGTGTGAGGGCATTATTTCAAGAAAACTCAGTTTTAGCAACTTAAAGGGCTAATTAGGACTAGTAGCAGTCCGTTTTGAAGGATTTTTGTTTCATTTTGGAGGATGCCACTGTAGGAGGAGTTGTATCTCCATAAAGGGTATCTGAAAGTGTGCTTAGATTCCAAAGAAACTCCATAAAAATTGCTCTCCCATCAAATTTATCCAAAAATAGGGCTACTAAGAAGAGACAGTTTGTCAAACAAGTCATTGATCATTGTACTTTTGCTGCAAATTCCTTTCCCTCTGCATCATGAACATATTTTAGTTAAGTTAATTATTAATATATTGTATTAGAAAAATATCATCAAAAGGCACACCCATTTGAAGTACTAAATCATCGTTCTATTGCTGTGTATTGTTACTATTTGCATTTGAGTTGTTGAATTGTGCTGTTAATTGCTGTAAATTTGTCATACTTCTCTGCATAGCTAGAGCACATGGTGTTGAATGTATGCCATAATTGACGAATTTGACATTATAGCATAAGGGAAGTTTACATCATTGTTTGCGACAAAAGTTTTGAGTGTCAAGAAAGTGATGATACACCACGAGAGGTGAAAAACCAAGTATCATATAAGAGATTAAGAAATCTGCTCAATTGCAGAAGAAAAATCACCCCCAAAATTTATTTAGCTTTATTTAGAGCATTTAAAAAAATAAATTATTTATTGGCTTGTTGGGGAGAGGGACTCCCAGCTATCCTTGGGACGGTAGAGGGATGCTTGGGCATCCCTTAGCCATCTTAGGCATCCCTTAGCCATCTTGGGGGTGTGTGGGACTCCCCTCATCGTCTCTTGTAGGGGGAACGTTCTTTGGACAACTAGCTCTTGCAAGAGGGAATGTCCTTTGGATGTTCGTCTCTTGCAAGGGGAAATGTCCTTTGGATGTCCTCTATAATGTCCCCACCCTAGTCAGTACCAGTTGCAGATGGGTTAGCCTATTGATTGGACCCTCGTAGGCTAATATGTTTGGATAGAGGGTCTCAGTGGCAGTTAATGGAGGTTGATGTCATTCCATTTTTTCAGTTCAGTATTGGGTTCAATTCCAGGCCTTTGCAGATCAGTGTTTGGCTTAGTTTGAGGGACTTACTATTTATAGTAAGTCAATTTGGCAGTAATGCTATTTTTAGTCAGGGCACCTGGACACATGGGGGTTATACAGTGTTGACCCCAACTTCAGACACACGCTAAAATATTGAATATTGAGAGAGATATTAATATTTAAGTGGTTAAATTATTTAATTAATTTAAGGGAATATTATAAAGTTATAATTTAACTTTATAAAAGTATTGAGCCACTTAAATATTATAAAGGGTGATTAAATGGTAAATCAAAATGGTACGCCCAAGTTGAGTTAATTATTTAAAAGGGGTATCAAGTGTCTTAAATACATTTTAAATGTATTAAAACCCTAACCAAGAAGTCATGCCATTTTGGGGGAGATATATGGAGCAAAGAGCAATTTGACCTCAATTATTCAATTGAGCATTTGACATTGATTTCTTTTGGCTTCTTGGAAGTTTGTGCCTGAGACTAGGGTTTCATGCATTTTATCAACATTGGAGAATGGAAATTCTTCAGAGTTTGCAATCTTGAAGCTGTGAAAGACCAGCTGAATCATTGTTTCAGAGGGGCTTCATTCTGGAGTCCATTTGTGTTTGGATCAGATTTATTCTTCAGTTTATTTGCAGATTTCAATAAGGAAGGGGGCTTATTAGCTGAGGCGCCTTTATTCATCAGCTACTGACACCCAATAAACAGGTTGTACATTTCCTATTACTGGCCGTACATTCTTCACAGGGACACGTGCAACTTCTGGCTGGGGCGTGTAAGCTAGAGGCTGAAACACCTCCCCTTTGTGGCTTCTGATTGCTTCTCCTTGGACGCCTAGCACATTCTGGCTATTTCATTCAGTTTCTAGCGTGGAGAAATCAGATTTGGAAGTGGGCGATTGATTTAAGTAGTTTCATGTATTGCTGGTTTGTTCCAGAAGTTTCTTTATTTAATAAAGCTGAGGACCTTCGGGTATGTTTGTCTGAATAAGATATACTTGTTAGCAATTGCCAGATACGTAATAAAGTTGCAACTTCTCAGTAGTTTATTGATTGCTCAATTCATTATAATTTCTTTGTTAAATCTTCCCTGACAACATTTTATTTAAATACTATAAATTCATCAAAACAACAAGAAAACACAAAAACAGTGCATTCAACATCTACAGGTAGAGTTAGAACCATCAGGGTTCTTATAGTGGTATCAGAGCTATAATCCTGCCACCTTGGAGGGTTAGAAGTTCCTATGCAGCCACATCAGGTTGGGCTACACAAATATTACACACGCAGGAGAGCAGAATTTCAGGGAAATCAGTTTGAGGAAATACCATTAGAAATAATGGGAGATAGGGTTGGTGGTGAGCCCACCCATAAACCATGGTAATAATGAGGACCAAGAAGCCAGAGATATTTTGAGGAATCTTGCAACTAGGCAACAAGTAGCTAATGTGTTGCAGTAGCTTACTACAACCATTCAACATATGACCATTCCTGGGAGACCGAATTGGGGACAAGAAGAAGATGGGAGTGTTGTTGGAGGCCCAAGGATCAAAATAACACCCACACACACCTATGACAGCCTACGCGCCCTACATTTGTGAGAAATGAACCTGAAGAGGGGGACATGGATGAGGAGGAAGGTGATGTGGTCTTTGTAGATAACATGATGACACTGCATGATGAGTGGGAAGCATTACCACCGAGAGTTAAGGATCATCTTAACTTTGACAGGTTCATGAGTTAGAAGAGAGCACAACAGGATTAGGACTGACAGGAGACCAAGGAATAAAAATAATGACCTTAGACATGCTATTGGCAAGCTCACACTCCACACATTTGATGGCAGCGGTAAGGTTACAGCTAGAGCTTGGGTTAGCAAGTTGGATACTTTCTTGACCCTATGTCCTATGGTAGAAGAGGATGCCATTAAGTTTGCCGCTTTGCATTTAGATGGGGTAGCCCATTACTGGTGGCACCATGGGATGGTTACCTTGCAGCATGACTTCATCACTTCATACCAGGAGTTCATTGACAGGCTAGTTGAGCGCTTTGACAAAAGAGATCTAGAGTTGTACTTCAGAGATCTAGCTTAGCTGAAACAAATGGGTAGTTTGGAATCTTACATTGGTGAATTTCAGAAGCTCTCAGTCATGGTGACAAGTATCTCTGAGAGGAGGCTTGTCATATTATTCGTTGAAGGTCTTTATGAGCCCATGAGAGGTTGGATCAAGGCATTTGATCCCCCTTCTTTGCAGGAGGCTATGAGGAAAGGTCATAGTATGGAACTTACAGCTCCTCGTAGTAAGTTCAATCCCAAACCATCTTCATCTTTTAATGACAGCAAATCAGATCCAAAGAAAACAAAGAATGCTGATCAAAAGAGGAATCTGCAGCCCCTTTGGATAGGGAAACAATTAATGATTTGCGTAGGAGGAGATTGTGTTTTTATTGCAAGGGTCCCTATGATGAAAATCATGATTGTCCTCTAAGGCTTAAGGGTAAAAACAGACAAATGGAGTGGTACTATGAGGATGAAAGCATGACTGATATAACAAACCAGCAAGCTGATCAAGAGGTTTCAGGGGCTGAAAACTCAGAAAATGAAGTTGAAAATGAAGGAGAAATGATGCTACAGGAATCATATTTCTAGCATGCAAAGGGAAGGTTCCTTCAGGTTGGGTGGGCTCTTGGCTGGTCAAAGAGTTAGCTCTTTGCTTGATACAGGTGCAACTCACAATTTCATAGATGCATGGTTGGTGGCAAAGCATGGAATTCAAACTTAGGAGTTTGAAGGGATAAGGGTAAAAGTTGCTGATGGTTACACTCTCAAGTGTGAGAGGATGATTCTCGATCTTCCTATGAAACTCAATAACTGTAATGTCCCCCACTCGATAGCACCTCCGGAGATCACGTAGCCTTTTAATTCCCGAGGCTAACGTTGATATTGAGGGAATCCTTTAATTAATTACTAATATTGGCCAAAGTTCAAATTAATCTTAAGTGGTGACTTGGGTAATTAATTAAATCACTTTATTAAGTGACTTTGGGGAAGCATTCTTAAGTGACTTATGATTTATTTATAACATCACTTTATAAAGAGTTACTTATTTTGGCATTGTGAAAATACATAAATGAATTATAAATTATTAAATATTTCCTTATCAAAAGTCACAGGTGTTTTTGAAGGGGAAATACAAAAAAGAAGAAACTCACTTTTGATCGCACCTTTTGAATGAATATTTTCCTCTGGCAAGAATGGCGAACTCTTTGAGTTGTGGGTTTTGGAAACCCTAAATCTGTTTCAGTTGGGGAATGAATCAACCCTGGCAAATAGTTGTTGCATTTTGGGATCTAGATTTGAAGGTCGAGCTGAAGGCGCACTAATCTCCAGCAAGGGATCAGATACGAGCATTTTCTATGAGGAACTGAGCAGCAAAAAGGGAAAAATGTGATTGCTAAGGGAGGACGACCACCATAACAGAGTTAATCTTGGTTGTGATCACATTTTGGGAAGCTGAGGAGTGGCGTGTGCTTTATCTCAGGCTTAATGTGTCCCTGCACAAGGAAAAACAAGTGTTAGAGTATTCTCCAGTTGCTGCTCACACCAACCCTACATTATGAGGACATCTCATGCATTTCTAGGTTGATGACGTCTTGTCTTCCAGGTCTGGGTACTTTCAAGTGTTTTGTCATTAAAGTTATATGTGCTGGTTGCTATAATACTTGTTTGTGAAGAATCCTGGTTGGGTTGTTTAAAGTGTAGCTGCTGGTTCTATATGTTTGTCATTGAAATCTCCAGAAATTTGGTTGTCAATGCTGCTATAGTTATCTTATTACATCTGTTTCACAATCAGCATGTATTTTGAGTTTTAAAAACAGAACAAGCCTCTCTATTTGCTAGTGTTTGGCATAAAAGAGGTACTCTTAGCCCTTAATATTTTTGAATCAGCAGATTATCATATCTAATATGGTTTGATGCTCAGTGGGATGATTATATAAACTGAAAAATGAAATTTTGAGCTTGTACTGACATATCATTAGTACGCAAAAATGCTGAAAATGAAATCTGGGTAGGCTGTATGTAATTCTCAGACACTGTAAACTCAGCAAAGGGACATTCTAATTGCTGTCATGATTTAAATGTTGTCACTAGAACTGCTGTATTGTGAGAGTGTTGCTTGCTTATATGCCATTTGTTTATTTCATGCATGCAAATAACCCATGTGATTTATCTGAACTGATATTCAAAACGAGCTCCCTTCAAATCAAACAAATCGTACACCAAAAACACTCCATTTTGAGGGAACGTTACGGCCAGAAAATTATATTAGTCAAACCAATATTCGGACCAGTATTTGATGTAAATCCAAAGACACAAAATCAAAAAGATTGAGTCAGAATTAGCAAAGCACCTTACAGTGGTATCAGAGCTAGCATTCTTGCCAGCCTGTGTGTAGTTGGGTCATGAACGAAGACATCCCAGTTATCAACCCGCTTGACATCCATTATAGAAGAGTGAGAAGAGGGTTGGGACCATTTGAATTCATGGGGGATAGAGAAGAAATACCTGAGGGCAGTACCCAACACATACTGAATGACCTAGCTAGAGGTCAAGCACAACAAATAGCGCAGCTTGTTCAACAACTTGTAGGTGGTAGAAACAACAACAATGGAAATAATGGCAATAATGGTCAGAATGGGCATAATGGTGGACAGGATAATAATGATACAACTCAGAGCAATGCTAAGGCAGCTAGTAGGGTGACCCCGAGGCCTCTCATGCCTCAATTTTTGGGTGGACAGCCTGCTGGAAACCAGGAGCAACAAGCACAAGGAGAGGGATTCACAGATTATTTAAGAGAATATCAATCGTTGGGGGATGAGTTCCATGCTGCCATGTCATTGGTGGATTTTTGCATTATCAAGTATAGGAATAGACCCAAAAATAACAATAGAGGACAGCAGAACTAGGATCTACAACTCAAGGTTGGGAAACTCACAATCCCTTCGTTTGACGGGTCTAGTAAATGCACAGCCAGAGCGTGGGTACAAAAGTTGGACACTTATTTCCAGCTAAACCCCATGTTGGAGACAGAGGCTATTAAGTATGCTACGCTACACTTGGATGGTGAGGCACATGAGTGGTGGTATCATGGGCTTGTCAGTTTAGGGCATACCAACATCACTTTTCAGCGGTTGGTAGTCATGGTGACAGATATTTCAGAGCAGCGGTTGGTTAAGCTCTTTATTGAGGGTTTATCTGAACCCCTTCGTGGTTGGATCAAGGCTTTCAAAACCGATTCCCTACAGAATGCGATCACTAGAGCTAGAGATATGGAGTTCTCCACACCTGACAACAAACCCTCTTTTAAACCTTTCGTTCCTCAGAAGAACAAGGGCAAAAAGTCTTTTCAAAAGAAGGGAAACAAGAAAAGTGATCCAAATGAGGAGTGTCGCAAGGAATGCAGAATTAAGGGAATTTGTTATCATTGCAAGGAACGTTGGGAGCCAGGTCACCGTTGCCTAGGAAAAGGCAAGGCTCACCTTATTGAGGTTGTGTCAGAGGATGAGAGTAGTGATGATGAGCCTTCTTAGGATAATGATGATAGCAGTTCAGATGAGGGGCAACCACAGGGAGAGGCTAAGAGTGGTATCATTGCTACCTTATCAGGCACCCCTAGATTCAACTCTTTTAGAGTTAGGGGATTTTTACAGGGACATCGCATAGCAGTGTTGATTGATAGTGGGGCCACCCACAACTTTATCAATGCAGCCCTAGTTGAGAAGCATACGCTACCCGTAGAGGACTTTGAAGGATTTAATGTAATGGTGGTAGATGGCTATAAATTGAGATGCACTCAGAGGGTCCCACAATTGCCTATTACCTTAGGCAATTACACAACCACAGATGACTTTTATGTGGTGGATTTGGGTGACACTCATGCTATACTTGGATTCAGTGGTTACACTCATTAGGGAAATATTCACAGAATTTTCAGACCATGGAACTTAACTTCAAGACAGCAGAGGGGCAACGAGTAGTGCTTAGAGGCATGACTAATGGATTAGCTAAGGTTGTGTTTGCTAGACGCATGGAGAGCATTTTCCGACATGATGACATAGCTTGGGCAGTGGAGTGTTTGATCACTACCAAGGAGTCTTCAAATTTAGGGCAGCCATATCATGTTGACATTCAGGAGCTATTGGGTAAACATGATAGAGTTTTTGGAGAGATACCTCCAGGGAGACCACCCGATTGTGGTTTTGAGCATACCATTGAGTTGGAGGAGGGGGCCAAGGGCCAAGCCAGTGATCACTACCCCCTATCGTCATCCTAAGAAATTCAAGGATGAGATCAAGAAAGCAATCAAAGAGTTGCTTGAGATGGGACACATTAGACCGAGTTCCAGTCCATTTGCTTCTTCTGTGGTTTTGGTGAAGAAGAAGGATGGAACCATGCGGATGTGCATTGACTACCGTGCTCTTAATAAGAAAACCATCAAGAATAGGTACCCCATACCCAAGATAGATGAGCTGTTGGATGAACTTCATGGGATGGTGTATTTTTCAAAGATTGACCTTCGTTCAGGGTACCATCAGATAAGAGTCAGGGAGCAGAACATACACAAAACAACATCCCGTTGTCACTATGGGCACTATGAGTTCTTAGTCATGCCATTTGGTTTGACAAACTCACCTGCCACATTTCAATCCCGCATGAATCATATATTTAATAAGCAGTTGCGCAAATACTTGTTGGTGTTCTTTGATGACTTGCTCATTTACAGTTAGGCTTGGGAGGAGCATTTGAGACATCTTGACGAGATCTTGAGTATCATGGAGGAGCAGTCACTCTACGCTAAGGCTTCAAAATGCGAGTTTGGCCTTAGAGAGATATTATATTTGGGGCATGTGATCAATGTAGAGTGAGTACAGGTCCATCAAGAGAAGATATAGGCGATACTTGATTGTCCACCACCTAGGACACTCACAGAGTTGCGAGGCTTCTTTGGATTATGCAGTTACTATAGGCGGTTTGTGAGTGGATTTTCACAGTTGGGAGCACCTTTGACAAATTTGACAAAGAAAGGTGTATTTAGTTGGTCAGAGGAGGCACAACGAGCTTTTGATAAGCTCAAGGAGGTGATGAGTAGTTGCCTAGTATTGGCGCTTCCAGATTTCACACAGCCGTTTGTTTTAGAGTGTGATGCCTCAGGTGAGGGCATAGGAGCGATGTTGATGCAAAACAGACACCCCATATCTTTTGAGAGCCATAAGTTGAGGGGACCAGAGAGACTATACTCCATCTATGATAAGGAGATGCTCGCCATTATGCATGCCTTGGCAAAATTCAGACAGTACTTAGTTGGAGGGAAGTTTGTGGTGAGGACTGATCACAACAATCTCAGATACTTCTTGGAGCAGAGGGATTTGAATGAGAGGCATCAAAAGTGGGTTAGTAGGATACAAGCATATGACTTTGATATAGAGCATGTGAAAGGAAAAAAGAATGTTGTGGCAGACGCCCTCTCGAGGAGACCTTCAGCTTGCTCACTTTCAGAGATTTCTGTAGACTAGAAATCCCTCTTGTTGGCAGAGTACTCCAAGAATAAGTTTGCTTGTGAGTTGTGATGGATGGGTTGATTCAAGATGACAGGTACCGAGTGGTGGACGATGTGATTTACTACAAGGATAGGATTTACTTGGTGCCAGAGTCTAGATTTAAGGAGAAGATATTGTAGGCTTCTCATGACACTCCCTTAACAGGCCATTAGGGCTATTTCAAGACTTACAGACAGGTCAGAGAGAGGTTCTCTTGGAAGGGCTTCAAGGATGATGTATTGAGACATGTTAGGGAGTGTGTGACTTGTCAGTAGAACAAGTCAGAGCATATGCATCCAGCCGGATTACTACAACCATTGCCTATCCCAGAGCAGAAATGAGAGAGCATTTCTATGGACTTCATCACAGGTCTACCTAAGGTACATGGGAGAGATAGTATCTATGTGGTGGTGGATCGGTTGACGAAGTACGCTCACTTCTTTGCTATCTCGACAGAGTACAGGACTCCACAGGTGGCTGAGTTATTTTTTAGGGAGATTTTCAAATTGCACGGTTTACCCCGGTTCATAGTCAGTGACAGGGATAGTAGATTCATGAGTGCATTCTGGCAGGTACTGAGTTGACTCTGAGCACGAGTTATCACCCTCAGACAGATGGTCAAACAGAGATTGTGAACAAATGGATTGAGGGGTACTTGCGCAACTACATTGCAGGACAACAACGGGCATGGATTAAGTGGTTGCACTTGGGGGAGTATTGTTATAATACCACTTATCATATGTCCATTGGGATGAGTCCTTTTAGAGCCTTGTACGGTTATGATGCACCTTCATTCATGGAGATGGCTTTTGGTGAGAGCAAGGCCCTCAAAGCCAAGGGTTGGATTCAGGAGAGTCAGGATATCTTGAGGGCACTCAAAGATAACCTACAGGTGGCATAGAATCAGCAAAAGACATATGCTGATAGACACAGGGTTGAGGGCAGCTTTGAGGTCAGTGATTTGGTATACCTTTGCTTGCAACCCTATAGACAGTCTTAAGAAGAGCGGAGCTGAGAAGCTCAGGCCTAAATTCTATGGACCTTACAGGATTATCAGGCAGGTTGGAGAGGTAGCATACGAGTTGGAGCTGCTAGAGAGCAGCAAGATTCATAATGTATTTCATGTTTTGTGCCTCAAGAAGGCACTGGGTCAGCAGGTTACTTCTTCTTCAGAGCTTCCACCGTTGGATGAGGAGGGACATTTGGTCCTAGTTCCTGAGGAGATTGTGGACACGAGAAAGGAGGTTGAGGAATAGGGTGGTGAAGGAGTATTTGGTGAGATGGAAAGATTTGCCAACCGAGGATGCCACATGGGAGCATGAGCAAATTCTACAACACCCGAGCTTGCAATTGCTTGAGGACAAGCAATTTCGGGAAGGGAGGACTGTAATGTCCCCCACTCGATTGCACCTCCGGAGATCATGTAGCCTTTTAATTCCTGGGGCTAATTGTTGATGTGATTTTTGTGACTGCACCAATCAGCAGAACGAAGTTGTCCGAGGGCTACTCCATTCTCTCTTGATCAAAGTATTCCGTGTGCTAAGATTGCGAGATAGATCACATGTTCAACTCCAAGGTTCCGAAATACTTGGAACACCCTCAGTTGGTTGATGTGAATTGCTGTGTTCTTACGAGGGGACTTACACAATTGTTCAGAATACTTGCAGTAAACAATAGGTTTATGCTTTGAAGGGGGATTTTCGTGCGAATGATTTTAGCCTTGAAGTGCGAGTTTCCTAAAGCTAACCAAAAGTATGTGGAATTGAATGGCTGCAGAGATTTCGAGGATCTAAATTCTAACCTAAATGCAAAGGGTGTTAGGCTCAATTTTGATGAACTTCAACCAAACGATGTCTAGCCTCCTGTTGGACAGCTTCGACAAGATTAGTGCAATCTTCAAAGGAGAAAAAGGATGTTCAAATCACGATTCAATGATGCAAGTACCATCACAACGATGCATAGCTACACATGAATCTTGACCGAAGTTAAGTATAAAAGTTTTCCAGTTGACCACGCAGGACAAACTTACCATTAGTAAGATTGTTAGTGGTATGAACTCAAGAAGCTCATTTACATCAAACATAAACACCCATAACTAACTATTTGCATGAAAGTTAAATCCTACTTGAAGTCAAAGGAAGAAGAAACCTCACAAACTATTCACAACAAAAGTTGAATTCACCATCAATGAAATGCTTTTATTATGATTAGCTTTCATGACAATCTCTTACAAAAATTCTCAAAGGGAGAATTCCCCTTCTCCTTCAAACAATGCAATGAAAATTATTCTAACTCCAAAATGTCTACTCTCTATTCTGCTCTGATATCAACTGATTGCTAACTACTACTGTACAAATGAGGGGACTCCCCTTTATATAGCTGGCCAATCTCAACGGACGGTCCAAATCAAATTACAATAGAGGGCTCAGATCGAGCCACCTCAGCCCTAGACAAGAATAACCCTAAAAACCGCCAGAAGGTGGAGGAAGGCGTCATTAATGATCCCAAGAATAGCAGATCCCTCCTTGACCACTATGGGCAATTAATGCCCACTATCCTTCTAGAAGATTCTCGTCCATAACCGCGTTCCCATTGCTCTTTTCTCTGACCGCGTAAGCTATGAATCGGGCCAACACTGAATCAACTTCCTCAGAAATCGACGGAGTAAGATTGAGCTGATATTCAAGGATGCCCACCATTTGCTCCCATCGATCACAAGACTTTCTCCAAGTCTCAATAGAGTCCTGTGTGCTTTGAATAATTGTTGAAAACGTAGAGATGTTTTCAAAGTCAAGCTGGGAAAACGTCCTCATCTCAGAGAAGAAAGGCTGCAACCTTGCCTTCAATCCTTCCACCTCTACCTCCTCATGAGTTAGCCTCCTGGCGAGCAATGCATCCAATGTGTTGAGGATGCCCTCGTGAATATTTCTCATCGCCTTCTTGATTTTGGAAGATTCCGTAGCTGCCATGTCAAAGAAGCCCTTCCCAGTGAATGCAGCCGAATGCCATCCAAGAAAATCATACCTGTCCCCAACCTGGATCACTCCTTCATTTATCAAAGTCTGTGTGGGCACACACATCAGAACAGCAAGGCGAGGAATAGTCTTGTCCTGGAAAATATGGGTGTCACCCCAAGCTTGCTCGACACCATCCAAGCGCGAAAGGATACTAGACGCATTCTGAAAAGAGGAGACAAGGTCGGCCATGAATTTTTCTGCCTCACTGCGAACACTGCTTATCCATTTATCTCCCTCTCGGACAACTCTCTTCACTTCTTCAAGCCCACTGATTGGTTCTCGTGGCAGCTCCAGTGGAAGCTCTACTGCTGGGTTCTCTTGAGCACCCGGACGTGCTAGATGTTGCACATATTCAACCAATGCCTTGTGCTCCTTCTTCAATCTCTTATACTTTCCCTCCTTTTTCACTAGCCTGTCCCTCAACGCTTGGAATGAACTTTCCGCTTCTTCAACCACTTGCACTCCAGAAGGACGTCCCAAATCAATTGTGGTGACGGTGTAATTCTCTGGCATTGCGTCACTTAAGTCGTGATCCTCCCTTGGAACAACAATATGGAGGGTGCGCGAACCGGCTTGATTAGTCTCCATTTTCGAATACTTTCTTGCCCTCTTCCTTTTTGGTGACTGACTTGTTCTATTTAGAAGCTCCTCCATTTCAATTGCCAGGTCAGCATCATCGTCCTGATCCCTCCTTATTGCATGTGAGAGCCAATTACGCTGAACGTCGTAAACAATAAGGGGCTGCTCTTCAGTTGCCTCCACTTCACGAACCTCCTCCCGAGCAATATTCTGTTGAGGCTCAATTATCTCAATGTGTTGATCACTCTCCTCATGAGCTCCAACCCTTGACTCTATGACGTCTTCCTCTATCTCAAGCGCATAATCAAAGTGGGTATCTGTTTCTGTCTCTTCCCCTTCATCTGGCTGATTGGCACCTTCAGGAACATTAGCACTCTGACTGTCCATTTCTCTAGGCATTGGCTGGTTAACTTCTCCAACCTCTGGTGCTTCATTCATTCGAACCCTCTGATCCGCAAACAGCGAGACTTCGCGCACGCTGGAGGAATGGGTCACCAACTGAGTAGATGATGTATCCTCCGATCCTTGAGGTTCCGGCTGAATAGGTTCTTCCAGCTGTGGTGGCTCCACAGCCTGGGTAGTTTGTTTCTTCCTCTTTGCCAACACCGGTGGCCTTCTATCACCCATGAGGTCGTACGTGAGGGCAACTGACCTTCTCCTCAATCTGTGAATGCGCTCCTCTACCCAAGTCCTTGTAAAAGTCAAGACGGGAATAGACAAGGTGTCTAAGTCCGTAATCTCCAGCTCAGCCCAATCTAGTGGTGGGATCGGAGTGTTCTTTATCGATTCATAATCTGGGTGAATAAGCCTGGTATCTTCTTCGACTTGATCCGGCACTGGGACCACTTCACATTCTCTGATTAATTTGAGAGGCAACCTGGAGAACATTCTTTTTCTAATTTCAGCTTCTTCTCCAGCGTTTGCCCAAAAATCTTCCAGGTGAGCCCTATGCCTGCACTCCTCTCCCTGCACTGTTTCAATCTTTCCTCGAGGATCAAAATCCTGCCGGCTGGTATGGAGAGTTAAATGATAGAACCGCAACTCGTCTTCCGCCTCCCTGGCTGCCTGCAAGGAAGGGCACTCCTTGAGTGAGTTTCCCAAAACAATGGGAAAGTGTAAACCTCCCTTCTTCTTCCTTCTTATAATTTTGTCGTAGGCTGCCAGTTGCCTAGACAGCTCAAGCATTATCATCCTATTCGTCGGGTACCTCGGTAGTCGGTAGGCGTATGAACTGTACCCCGACAGCCTTAAATAGGTGAATTTTGGGAATTGGACGGACCAAAACCCACATTCTTCTATCAACATTGCGCCTCTTCAGATATCCTCTGTTGCAGTCTCCGCTGAAGGGTCCTCGTGATGTACATGGTGAAAGCGTCATTCACCCTCTTGAAGTCAGCGTTGCTTGTAAGATGCAACTGTCTACAAGATTCATGAATCTTGAACTGGTTAAAACCGCACCCAATCGGCTCTTGGTATGCCAACCCCCTGTATTTTGTCATCCGAGCAAGCATGTAGATGACATACAAACTCATGTAGAACATTTTCGTTTTCCTTATATTCTGAAACTGCTCATCAATATTGTCGCTGATCATCTGAGCCCAATTCACTTCCACCTTCCCTTCGAGCACCACGCTGATGTAAAAGAACATCCATGGTTCGAACACATATGACTGTGGGCTGCCGTTAACCCGACTGAGCAACATGATCATATCACAGTATTCTTGCTTTAGCTCCTCTGAAATTATTTGCTTTGGCAGCCTAGCGGCAGGAGGCTTTGGCTTTCTCATCTAGGTCGTATTGATTCTCTTCATGCATTTCTCGAAAGATGTGGCATACATCTTATCAGCTTTTGCCTTGGATTTGTATAGCATTTTATCTGTGGGTAGAATCCCGAATGCCTCGCCAATTGCATCAGGTGTGAGGTTGGCTAACAACATGCTATTCGGAGAAATAATCGTTCGATGGTCTGAATTGTAGAAGTTTGCGCACTCCATAATTAGCTTTGGACATCGAACCGCTGGTTGGAACCCGGTTGCTGCATATAATCCGCTCCTCAAAATGTTGTGTGACACTTTCGTCGGAGGATTGCCACCTTGCCCATATATCCTTCGCATGAAGGCCTCGAGGTTGAAAGACCCAAGGTTGGTATCAGTCACATTCCCGAACTTTGACACGATCTTAGACTTCGGAATGAAAGACTTCTTCAAGCTTTTGATGATTGCCTGCCTGGAGGCGTTTTCTTTGATAGCTTCATTATTTCCAGCCTTAGCTCCAGCTTTGCTTGTCCCAGCCACATTAGCTTTTCGTCCATCAGCCATCTGCAAAACGAGAAGCAAACATTACACTTCAAACTTTAAAATAAAAATTACGAGAATGGCTGGCGAATGGAGTTGGCTGCAAAAATAAATGCAAATTAATAGCTTCAGCAGTAAACTTCGACTTCAAACCTCAATAACTTTAAACTCCGAAACATAAAATTCCGAACTTCAACAATTTTGCAGCCAAAAGAAATTATCTCCAGCAATCCCAACTTCGGAAAATGCTTCAAGTTTCGGCCACTTTCAACAATTTTAAATCAACAACTTTGAAAGTTTTAAATTAGCAACTTTGGAAGTTTTAAATCAACACGTTCCAACAATTTCAAATCAGCACTTCGAAAGTTATAAATCAGCAACTTCGAAGGTTTCAACAGTTTCAAATCAGCACTTCGAAAGTTATAAATCAGCAACTTCGAAGGTTTTAACAGTCTCTACTTCTGATTTAATTCTAAACATTTAGCAACTTCAGAAAATTTAAATCTTCAAGCTCAAGCAATTTCGACTTCCAGCATTCAGTGAAATAATTAAACGATTTCAGCCTTTAGCAACTCTCAACTTCGAAAAATCACTTCAAGTTTCAGCAAAATATTAAATCTCAGCAACTTTAAATACTTACCTTCAGCAACTTGGAGAAATAAAATTCTCAACCTCGGCAGCTTATACTTCAAATTTTGTTTCGAATCTCAGCAACTTTGCAACTTCAGAGATTTTTAAATCTCAGCAACTCCAAATCTCGAGAAATTCAAGCTTCTTGAAAAATCGAATTCAACACCCTTCACACTTTCAGCAACTCTCAACTTTGAATTCACTCACAACTCAACAATTACTCTCAACTCTTCAGCACAAATCTCAGCTTCGAGTGTTGTAAGATGAAAATGAAAAAATCCTCGAAGTTTTTATAACCAAAAGCTGGTGCTTATTTTAGCAAATGCCATTAATGACTTAGCAATTTTCCAAATTTGAAAGAGAATATTCCAGCCGTCTTACAGTCGTCATAGCAATTTGCTATTCTGGGAGATTCTTTCCTTGATTTGAATTTAAAACTTCCCTCTCGACTGCCACTTCCAGCTAACTGAAGTAATTTTGAGAAAAATCATTTTACTTCGATTTAAAACAATCTCACTGCTTTTTAAAATGGCATACTTTAAAAAAAATTTAATTTAAATGCCATTTAATTTATTTGTCAGCACACTTTAAAAAATGGCTAGGCATAATTTATTTTCCGTCTGTAATAACTCCGAAATAAATTCCCCACAAATTAAAATCGTCCGAATTCTAAAATTTCATGTGTCGAAATTTAAAGGGGAATTTAATTTAATACTTTGGAAAATAATTAAATTAAATTTTAATTAATTTCTCTGACTTATGCAAATTTCGAAATTAATTGCCTAGAGAAATTTTAATTTCTTCCAAATGCCTTTTTGAAAATTTTAAATGCCATCGAATATCTTCATTTAATTTTTCGCATATTATGCTAATATTCATTCGTCCCACTTAGAAATTTCACCAACTTAAATTCCCAAGGCAAGACACGCCATCCCCTTGGGCGCATTTCCACCCTAGTGCTTCGAGTTGTGCTTTAGGCAAATTTTGAAGTCATCCTTTCCAAGGGCGCATTTAAGATAGTATTTTCATTTTCTACGCCCTATGAGTGCTTTCCATGTTGGGTGAAGTTCCAATTTGAACACTTGATGAAATTTCACCCTGGGCGCATATAAGGTAGTCTCCTTGAAGTTCCCACACTTACAATTTTTTCTTAAACTCCTCCATCTTCTCTTCAAGGCGCAAACAAGGGTGCTTACTTCTAATTTCGCTTTTTGCCTTAATCAGATTTATTAACTTACCCTCATGACCTTGAGCGCAAACAAGAGGGTGGATTTTCACTTGAGGGCGCATTTGGATGTGTGTGGTTTTAATTCCTACGCCATCTCTCAGCTTGGGCGCATATGGAGGGGTCTCCTTCCAGTTTAAAATTTTAAAACACTCAACTTTCTCCTCAAGGGCGCAAATCAACCATGGAGCTTTTAAATTCAACGCTTTAGTGCATTTTCCAGCTCCTTCAACTCAAGGCGCAAATTCATGGGTGAACTTCTATTTGGGGGCGCAAATAGGAGGGGGTGCTTTTAATTTCAATTTCAGTTTTGCTCTTCAGGCCTGAGCGCATTTGGCAGGGGGAACTCTTAATTCTGATGCCTTAGAAAAATTTTCTACTCTTCAAGCTTAGGTGCAAATCATACCCTGAGGTTTCAGCTTAATGACTTAGTGAAATTTTATTCTCCATCACTCATTTTGAAGGCGCATATGGGTGTGTTAAGTTTCAGATTTCGAATGCTTTAGAAAATTCTTATTTCTCTCCTTCCAAGCTCAAGGCGCAAATCCATGGTGGAGCTTTCAATTTCGTGACTTAGGAAAATTTTGAAGTCTTGAACCCCAAGGGCGCAAATCACAGGGGAAGCTTTGAATTTGAACACTTAGAGAAAAATCTTCAAAATCTCATCCTTGAAGCAGGGGCGCATTTAATAGACTGAGCTTTCATTTTAATGTTCTCCCTCATTCTTTTTGAAGGCGCATTTGGGAGTTGATGCTCTTGGGCGCATATGCAAGGGTCAACTTTCAATTGGGGGCGCATTTGGATGTGTAAGGTTTCAATTCCCATGCCTTTGAATATTTCTCAAGCTTTTCCTCTTTGACCCTAGGCGCATATGGCACATTAGACTTTCAATTTGTATGCCTTAGTCAATTTCTCACCCTTCTCAAGGTTAGGCGCAAATCCATGGAGGAGCTTCCATTTTTAACACTTGATAAAATTTCGTTCTCTCCTCTTTTCTACTCCTAGGCGCATTTCATAGGGGAAGCTTTGAGTTTGGGGACTTAGAAAATTTTCTAGCCTTCATTCCTTGCTTGGGCGCAAATCATACCCCAAGCTTTTAATTTGTGTGCCTTAGTAAAATTTGAACCTCAAGGGCGCATTTGATAGGTTCAGCTTTCATTTTCTATGCCTTGGGCGCATTTCACATGGGCAACTTTCAATTTCGTGCCTTAGTCAAATTTCCAAGCTCCTCTTAGGCGCATATTACCCTCTGTGTTTTCAATTTCAAGTGGGGCGCAAATGACCATGTGAGCTTTGAGGCGCAAACCACAGGGGGAGCTTTGAGTTTGGGGACTTAGAAAATTTTCTAGCCTTCATTCCTTGCTTGGGCGCAAATCATACCCCAAGCTTTTAATTTGTGACACTTAGAACTTTTTCCATTCCTAATCCATGGATGGCGCATTTGGGGTACCCTGCTTCAAGTTTTTTTTCTTCATAGTCCTCTCTCATTAGTTTTGTGTCTTTCAATCCTTTCATGTTTGGTCTTTTTAATAAAAAATTTCATTCTTATATTTTTCTCTCTTATTCTCTTCCTCTCTAATTTTTTCAATTTTTCAATCTCTTGTCTTACCTTATCTCTCTTATCTTGATCTTTGTACCCATCTCTCTCCTCAACTTCTCACCTCTCTTCCTTTTAAGCAAGATTAGGTCTGCATCTAACCATTTCTCATCTCCTTTGCTCTCTATCATCCTGATGATGGATCACTGAGTGTGATCCGAAACGTTGATGAAAAAACTCAAACACAATCAAAAATCCAGAAATTACAAAATCTTCAAATTTTGAACTCTTCAAGCTTAGGCGCATTTGGTAGGTGGTACTTTCAATTCCAACACTTAGGCGAGTTTTCCAATTTATCCTCTCAAGTCTAGGCGCATTTGCCATGGGGAACATCAAATTTTCCATACTTAGAAGATTTTGCGCTTTCCCTTCAACTTGGAGGGCGCATTTTGGCCATAGAGCTTCCAGTTTTAACACCTTAGAAGTTTCTTTCCTTGCCATCCCCATCCTGGGTGCATTTGGACCCATGGACTTCCATTTTCGACACTCGGAGACTTAGACAAATTCTTATCCTTAAAGCTCAAGGGCGCAAATAGCCTAGGGAGCATCAAGTTTCATCACTTAATCAAAATCCAAGTCTTGAACCTCAAGGGCGCAAATCATAGGGGAGGTTCAAATTTTCACGCCTTAGTCAATTTTAAGTTCATCTTGTCTTCAAAGAGGGGCGCATTTGACCGATGAAGCTTTCAATTTCCCAGACTTAGTAGCATTTTCATCTATCTTCAGCTCATCAATGTGAATTTCGATGCCGGACTCCAAATTTTATCAAACCTGGTGGATTTCATGCCTCTTGCCAAATTTAGGATGATTTTCTCCTGCTAACCCTAATTTGCCCTGACTTTCTATTTTTAGAAAGTTCCTTAAATTTCGCGCCTTCAACTGAATTTTGACTCCAGAAAGCCTGATTTTTGCTTTGTTCTGAATTTCAACTGATTCGTGTCGTTGATGCCTGATGCCTGTCTGCACCTGCTATTTTTAGCAACCTGCTAAAAATAGTAATTGCTCATAAAGTCTTCAAATTTCATGTACTAAATGCTTGAAGTGTGGTGATCATAATTGGATGCTGCTTTTGCACGACTGTCTTGTTTTGCCCTTGATTTTAGGGAACCCTAATTCCTCTGTCCATGCCTGCTAAAAATAGCAAATGTTTAATTTTTCATCCTCTGCAACTCCGTTTGTCTTGAAATTCGCGCCAAGGATCCCTCATTGACTTGTTCATACTGAGACTTGATGTTGACCTGCCATTTATAGCTGCTTTCGAAGTGGCTTACTATTTATAGCAGCTGCTTGATTTTGAGACTTCCTTAGCTGTGTTCGAGTTGAAATTTGAATGCGGTGATCCTCGTTGGTAAGCTTGCCTATCTGCGTTGGCGCCCGAGCTTGACTTTCTATTTATAGCCTGCGTTAGGAACACCTTACTAAAAATAGTAAGTGCTCCGATTGTCTTCAAATTTTGCCAGCAGACTCCCTGAAGGACACTGATCATGGTGAATACTTCAATTTTGGGCATTTTGACGTCTGATTCCTCATTTTTAGCCTTGAAGCTCGAAACCCTAATTTTCCTGCATGTTCTTCAAATGAGCTCCGTTTAACCCCGTTTCTGTTGCATGTTGATCAGTTTGCAGTTCTGAAGTGTCGGGCAACTGCCAGAGAAGTACCTGCTAAAAATAGAAAGTAGTTGAAAAAGTGACCCACTGGCTGTCAGATGATTTTGCATGTCACGTTGCCTGAAACATCTTGAAAAATCCAGGAAAACCCAGAAAAATCTTCAACATGCAAGCACTAGCTAAAAATAGCAAGTTTCGGAAAAGTGACCAGTTATGCTTGCATGTTACATCGTTGCGAAGCTCTTGGAAAACCCAGAAAGAATACACTGACATGCACTGAGAAAATTTGCATGCAAACCCTAATATTTGCCTCTGAAGGCTGAACGCTGAAAGTCGCCGTCCTGCTTTGCATGTCATATCACTGCGAAGGTCTCGAAAAACCCACAAAGAATCTCCGGACATGCATCTAAAAATGTAACATATAAACCCTGGAAATTGCCTCCGAAGGTAGAACTGCTAAAAATAGCAAGTCGTCCGTTTCTGCTCAGATTTTGCCAGTGATGAGTTCAAAGTGCCTAAAATGTAGTGTCATTGTCAGAACGTGAAAAACTCGAGAAAACAAACCCTAGATTGACACTTACTAAAAATAGAAAGTTGGCAGAATTCAGTGAAAATTCAGAGGAAGTCCACCTGAAGTGTTCTAACAGCAGTGCTAAGTTCAGAAGTTGATTATCCAATCTACTTGACCTCAAAGTAGTCTGAAAATTATAAACCCTAATTCATTGAGAAACGCTTCAGACTTAGTCATAATTTAAATCCAGGTCAAATGGTAAGTACACTAGCAAATGGAAGGAACAGACCAAGAGAGACAGACCAAAAGGCAAAGCCAAAAGACCCGAATGGAGAAAAATTTAGGGGGGTCCCCATTTTGAATGGGGCGATGTGTGAAAAGGTCACAACACTAATGTTGATATTGAGGGAATCCTTTAATTAATTACTAATATTGGCCAAAGGTTCAAATTAATCTTAAGTGGTGACTTGGGTAATTAATTAAATCACTTTATTAAGTGACTTTGGGGAAGCATTCTTAAGTGACTTATGATTTATTTATAACATCACTTTATAAAGAGGCACTTATTTTGGCATTGTGAAAATACATAAATGACTTATAAATTATTAAATATTTCCCTATCAAAAGTCATGGGTGTTTTTGAAGGGGAAATACAAAAAAGAAGAAACTCACTTTTGATCACACCTTTTGAATGAATATTTTCCTCTGGCAAGAATGGCGAACTCTTTGAGTCGTGGGTTTTGGAAACCCTAAATCTGTTTCGGTTGGGGAATGAATCGACCCTAGCAGATAGTTGTTGCATTTTGGGATCCAGATTTGAAGGTCGAGCTGAAGGCGCACTAATCTCCAGCAAGGGATCGGATACAAGCATTTTTTGTGAGGAACTGAGCAACAAAAAGGGAAAAATGTGATTGCTAAGGGAGGACGACCACCATAACAGAGTTAATCTTGGTTGTGATCACATTTTGGGAAGCTGAGGAGTGGCGTGTGCTTTATCTCAGGCTTAATGCGTCCCGACTCCCTGCACAAGGAAAAACGAGTGTTAGAGTATTCTCCAGTTGCTGCTCACACCAACCCTACATTATGAGGATGTCTCATGCATTTCCAGGTTGATGACGCCTTGTCTTCCAGGTCTGGGTACTTTCAAGTGTTTAGTCCTTAAAGTTATATGTGCTGGTTGCTATAATACTTGTTTGTGAAGAATCCTGGCTGGGTTGTTTAAAGTGTAGCTGTTGGTTCTATATGTTTGTCATTGAAATCTCCAAAAATTTGGTTGTCAATGCTGCTATAGTTATCTTATTACATCTGTTTCACAATCAGCATGTATTTTGAGTTTTAAAAACAGAACAAGCCTCTCTATTTGCTGGTGTTTGGAATAAAAGAGGTACTCTTAGCCCTTAATATTTTTGAGTCAGCAGATTATCATATCTAATATGGTTTGATGCTCAGTGGGATGATTATATAAACTAAAAAATGAAAGTCTGAGCTTGTACTGACATATCATTAGTAAGCAAAAATGCTGAAAATGAAATCTGGGTAGGCTGTATGTAATTCTCAGACACTGTAAACTCAGCAAAGGGACATTCTAATTGCTGTCATGATTTAAATGCTATCACTAGAACTGCTGTATTGTGAGAGTGTTGCTTGCTTATATGCCATCAGTATTGTTTATTTCATGCATGCAAATAGCCCATGTGATTTATCTGAACTGATATTCAAAATGAGCTCCCTTCAAATCAAACAAATCGTACACCAAAAACACTCCATTTTGAGGGAACGTTACAGCCAAAAAATTATAGTAGTCAAAGCAATATTCGGACCAGTATTTGATGTAAATCCAAAGACACGAAATCAAAAGATTGAGTCAGAATTAGCAAAGCACCTTACAATAACTATGAGTTTAAAGCAGATTTTTATTGGTCAATATGGGAGACACGAATGTGGTACTTGGCATGAAATGGCTTCGTGCAATTGGAGAGTTTACACTCAACCATAGAGAAATGGAGATGAAATTCAAGGTTGACGAGACTACTCATGTGCTTAAGGCCATTAAGGACAACAACTTGAAGCCTGAAGGTAATTACTCTCAAGAGAATGGAGAGACTTATTAGACATGACATGGTGGAGTGGGCAGCAGTGTGTAAGTTGATGCCTTTTCAAGAGGAGCAGCAAAAAGCATACAAAGGTGTTCAATGACATACCACACGGTAGACCTCCAGATAGAGGCATAGAGCACACCATAGAGTTGGAGGAGGGCACTAAGCCCATTATGATTACACTTTACCGACACCCAAAGCGTTTGAAGGATGAGATTGAAAAGAGTATCAAGGAACTGCTTGCTATGGGACATATAAGGCCGAGTAAGGCTCCTTTCCCTTCATTAGTGGTTTTGGTGAAGAAGAAAGATGGTACACTCAGGATGTGCATTGATTACCGAATGTTGAACAAGAGGACAATTAAGAATAGGTATCCCATTCATCGCATTGATGAGTTGATAGATGAGCTTCATGGAGCTTGTTACTTCTCCAAGATAGACTTGAGGACATAATATCACCAAATAAGAGTCAGAGAGCAAGATGTTGAGAAGACTACATTCAGATGTCATTGTGGACACTATGAGTTTTTGGTTATGCCTTTTGGCTTAACCAATGCACCAGCTACTTTCCAGTCCACTATGAATAGGGTCTTCCAGTCTCAGTTGAGGAGATTTGTTCTGGTGTTCTTTGACGACATTTTGGTATATAGCAGGTTTTGGGAGGAGCATTTGGTTCACTTGGATATTGTTTTGGGAATACTTGACAGAGAGTTATTGTACGCCAAGGAGTTCAAGTGTGCGTTGGGCATGGCAGAGCTTCTATATTTGGGTCACATTATCAATGCAAAGAGAGTTCGCATGGACCCTGATAAGGTTCGTGCCATTATTGATTGGCCTACTCTTGAAACTTTGACTCAGCTTAGGGGATTTGTTGGGTTATGCGCCTTCTAGGGTAGGTTTGTTAGTGGGTTCTCGCGGCATGCTACACCACTTATAGATTTGACTAAGAAGGGAGCATTTGTTTGGACACCTTAGGCATAGGAGTGTTTCGAGAAGTTCAAACAATTGATGACTACCTGTCCAGTTCTAGCTGTGCCGGATTTCACCAAGCCCTTTGAGCTTCATTGTGATGCTTGCGGAGAGGGTATTGGTGTAGTGATTATGCAGGACCGTCACCTGATAGCTTTCGAGAGTAGGAAGCTAAGGGGTCCTGAGAGGGGCTACAGTATATATGACAAGGAAATGTTGGCCATCATGCATGCGATGGCCAAGTTCAGGTAGTACCTAGTTGGCAGTAAGTTTTGTGTCAAAATTGATCATAACAGCTTGAAGCATTTCCTTGGACAGCGGGATCTAAATGAATGTCAACAAAAATAGGTCAACAAGTTATAGTCTAATGATTTTGACATCTCCTATGTCAAAGGGACTCAGAACGTTGTTGCTATAACGCCTTATCTTGCCGTCCTCATTTGAGCTCCATGGTAGAGATTTCCAAGGATTGGAGACACTTGGTTATAGCAGAGTATGCTAAGAATCCGTGGGCTTCTGGCATTATTGATGGGACAGTACAAGACAACAGGTACTCTCTTGTGAATGACCTCATCATTTACAAAGAGAGAATATTCTTAGTCCCAGGTTCGGATGTGAGGAACAAGGTGTTGAGGACTTTCCACGATTCACCCATGGTTGGTCATCCCAAATACTTTAAGACTTATAGGTTGGTACGGGAGAGATTCACTTGGAAGGGTCTCAAATCTGATGTTCTTCATTATGTCAGGGAGTGCTCTGTTTGTCAGCAGAACAAGCAAGAGCATACTTACCCTGTTGGGTTGCTTCAACCACGTCCTATTCCTGAGAGGAAGTGGGAATGCTTGTCTATGGATTTTATTACGAGCTTGCTGAAAGCTCAAGGGAGAGACATCATATATGTGATAGTAGATCGGTTGACAAAGTATGCACATTTCTTCCTGATCACGACTACCGATTCAGCTACACAGGTAGTGGATCTTTTCTTTGGTGAGGTATTTAGATTGCATGGGTTGCCTCAGAGTATTGTTAGTGATAAAGACAGTAGATTCATGGGTCACTTCTGGTAGGAGTTTTGCAGACTATGCGGGACAAAGCTTACTCCGAGCACTAGCTACCACCCACAAACTGATGGGCAGATAGAGATTGTCAACAAATGGGTGGAGGGATACCTGCAGAACTACATTTCTGGGCAGTAGAAGGCTTGGGTGAAGTGGTTGCATCTTTGTGAGTACTGTTATAATTCCACTCACCATATGACTATCCAGATGACACCTTTCAGAGCTTTGTATGGATATGATGTGCCTAGTTTTCTTGATTTATTGTTGAGCAATTGCAGAGTGCCTAGTGTTGGGGATCCATTACAGGAGAACCAGGATATCATGAGAGCCCTTTGTGAGAATATTCAAAAAGCTCATAATCAGCAGAAGTAGTATGTTGATCAGAGGAGGGTTGAGCAATCATTTGAGGTCGGGAATATGGTGTATCTGATGCTGTAGCCCTATAGGTAGTCCACTCTTAGGAAGAGGGGCGCGAAGAAACTCAAGCCACGCTATTATGGGCCATTCAGGATTATCAGGCAAGTTGTCAAGGTGGCTTACGAGTTGGATTTACTGGTAGACAACAAAGTGCACAATGTGTTCCATGTGTCACATCTCAAGAAGGTGTTGGGACAACATATAGTTCCTTCTTTAGACTTACAACCCCTGGATGATGAGGAGAAGTTAGTGTTAGTACTTGAGGCCATTTTGGATTCCAGAGAGCGTCATTTTCGGAGATGGGTTATCAGGGAATATTTGGTTAAGTGGAGAGATTTGCCGGTAGATGATGCTACTTGGGAGAGCGAGAGCATTTTACAACATCCAACATTGAGTTTGCCTGACAAACAAATTCAGGGAGGGCGGACTGTAATGTCCCCACCCTAGTCAATACTAGTTGCAGATGGGTTAGCATATTACTTGGACCCTCGTAGGCTAATATGTTTGGATAGAGGGTCTCAGTGGTAGTTAATGGAGGTTGATGTCATTCCATTTCTTCAGTTCAGTATTGGGTTCAGTTCTAGGCCTTTGCAGATTAGTGTTTGGCTTAGTTTGATTGACTTACTATTTATAGTAAATCAATCTGGTAGTAATGCTATTTTTAGTCAGGGCACTTGGACACACGGGGGTTATACAGTGTTGACCGCAGGTTCAGACGACACATTAAAATATTGAATATTGAGAGAGATATTAATATTTAAGTGGTTAAGTTATTTAATTAATTTAAGGGAATATTATAAAGTTATAATTTAACTTTATAAAAGTATTGAGCCACTTAAATATTATAAAGGGTGATTAAATGGTAAATCAAAATGGTATGCCCAAATTGAGTTAATTATTTAAAAGGGGTATCAAGTGTCTTAAATACATTTTAAATGTATGAAAACCCTAATTAAGAAGTCGTGCCATTTTGGGGGAGATATAAGGAGCAAAGAGCAATTCGACCTCAATTATTCAATTGAGCATTTGAAATTGATTTCTTTTGGCTTCTTGGAAGTTTGTGCCTGAAACTAGGGTTTCATGCATTTTATCAACATTGGAGAATGGAAATTCTTTAGAGTTTGCAATCTTGAAGCTGTGAAAGACCAGTTGAATCATTGCTTCAGAGAGGGCTTCATTCTGGAGTCCATTTGTGCTTGGATCGGATTTATTCTTCAGTTTATTTGCAGATTTCAATAAGGAAAGGAGGCTTATTAGTTGAGGTTCCTTTATTCATTAGCTATTGACACCCAATAAACAAGCTGTACATTTCCAATTGCTGGCCGTACATTCTTCACAGGGACACGCGCAACTTTTGGCTGGGGCATGTAAGCTGGAGGCTGAAACACCTCCCCTTTGTGGGTTCTGATTGCTTCTCCTTGGACGCCTAGCACATTCTGGCTGTTTCATCCAGTTTCCAGTGTGGAGAAATCAGATCTGGAAGTGGGCGATTGATTTAAGCAGTTTCATGTATTGCTGGTTTGTTCTAGAAGTTTCTTTATTTAATAAAGCTGAGGACCTCCATGTATGTTTGTCTGAATAAGATATACTTGTTAGCAATTGCCAGATACGTAATAAAGTTGCAACTTCTCTGTAGCTTATTGATTGTTCAATTCATTATTATTTCTTTATTAAATCTTGCCTGGCAACATTTTATTTAAATACTATAAATTCATCAAAACAAGAAGAAAACACAAAAACAGTGCATTCAGCATCTACAGGCAGAGTTAGAACCAGCAGGGTTCTTACATCCTCTGCTTTGGAAGGATGTCACTCTTGTTCCTTGTAGGCAGTAGTTTCGAGGGAGGGGTGTCGGAGGAGGAGTGAGGGGTTGGGGGATGTTTTGTCTACATCCTGAGACCTTCCCCTTCCCAGAAATGCTTTTTGTTTTTGGGGGAGGGCATGGGGTGAAACAGGGGAAAATACCCATGAAACATTGTAATTTAGCTTCCCTTTCTTTGTTTAGTTGGGTTTTAAGGTGGGTTTCACAAGCTAATATGATCAATGATCCATAGGGACATGTCCTCGTGGTCTAATCCCGTGTTCATGTCATCTAGGAGACAACAAGACTTGGGGAAGGGGGAAATATTCCCTTGTTTCCTATTGCCTCCTCAAGATGACCAAGTGATGTGTTGACAAGCCTTAACCATTTGGGGACATCCTTGCATTAAAAAAAAAAACACTAAATTGAAGAAAAAAATTCTATCTTAAACCTAAAGGGGGGCCTGCCAAAACTCTCCAAACATTAAAAAAAAAAAAAAAAAAAAAAAACTCAAAAAACCCCTAGTATAAGTAGGAAAACAAGAAAATTGAAGAGGAGGAAGAGAAAGATCACCAACATTAATTCCTTGAGGTATGTTTCAATTTCCTATTGATCGTTGATCTTCTATTTTCAAGTTTCTACTTCAAACTAAATCATTCTCAAAGTTGTTTTTATTTTTATTTTTTAAATATAAAATATTGTTAAATGAAACAAAAGGAAAATTCTTATGTTTATAGGAAATAATTATTTATATTTTTTTAACTCTAACAGGCTCATCAAATAATGTCTTAGGAGTCTTAGATAACTCAATGAAGGATTGCAACTTCTGTGTATTCTACTTTGGCATCTCCTACAATCCAATATAAGAAAGTCCTTTTGAATGTTGCAACTAGTATTTGTTTTTATATTTTACTTGCAATGGGCTAACAAATAATGTCTTATGAGTCTTAGATAACTTAAAGAACGGAAAACTTGTGAATCCTTTGCTTTTGTACCCTCTGCAGCCTGGAGTTAAAAAACAAAGAAAAATGTATAAAACTAGAAATTGTGGTGAGTCCTCACAATTTTTTTATATATTAAATGGCATGGTAGCTGGACTGGGTAAGGGAAGAATTAACATACTTCAAATAGTGCAGACTAGAGCTACACAGCAGAAATTTGAAAACAGTTTAATGAAGAATGAATTCAAGTTCACTAAAAATTTCAAATTTCAAGTACAGAGCTAATGAGGTTCAACCTTAACACAAGGCAGTCTTGGTCCTAAACACAGCCACACTGGCTGTGAGAGCCAATAACAGTGAACTCAAAACAAAATAAAACCAAAAACAGACAGATTCTAGCAACCTTAGCTTACATTAATACTCAGAGACTTGAGTTAATATCACAACAACTCTGCCTCAGAATTTGGCCACTCGGGCCTACACTTCTGCTGATCAATATGCAATCAGTCTACTCTTCTGCTGATCACTTATGTAGCTAAAATTCCTGTTGCAGCCACGAGAAGGCAGTCATTCAATTGCAGGCAGAAGAAGCTGACTAAATGGTTTACTTGGTCGTCTTTATAAAGGCTCTGTTCTAACCACTCTCCACCTCTTGGAAACTTCTTGAACTTGTGAGGATGAGTTAAGATCTGATTCACTTCTATAACTTGTGAGGATAAGTTAAGATCTGATTCACTTCTATAACTTGTGAGGATAAGATAAAATCAGATATGCTTTTATTATCACACTTGAAGACAAACAAATAAGACGATGTCATGTCCCCTACGCGACTACACTCTAGTGTTATTTTATTTTAGCTAGCAATCGCACCTTGGAGTGCAATGGGTATGCTGAAGACATTAAACTTAATTTTCTGTTAAATGTATTTATTAATAAATGGGAATCTGCTAATTTTGAAAATAAACTTCCCCAATTCCGAATGCACTGAACAAGGCATATATAACTCATATGAGAGCCATATAAACAATAGAAATATCAAACAAATGCTCAAAAGTGAGACTTGTCAAGATCATAAAAGTAAGGGTGGTTCAATGCTGCCTTAGCTGAAATCCTCCTGGCAGGGTCACACTGCAAAATTTTCTGCAAAACAGAATAAACTTTTCAGAGTCTCATCGTTGTAATATAGCAATAAGAAACTTAAAGAGAATGACTGAACTTCCTAGGTTGAAAGAGAGGCAGAACATATTATGTAGCAGTACACACCTAGTTGCAGCCAAAAGTCCAAACAGTATCATAGACTCCCACCCATTGATGGTCATACTGCAAAATGCATTTCAAGGTTATATCTTTAGCACCATTATATGAATTCTTGTGTTTATTGTTAAATAAATTTAGCAAAATAAATGGTTTTTACCAGATAGAAAGAGAATCAATTGCAACAGTTGAATCTGGCTAATTTCCTGTTTAGACGACCAGTCATAGCATGACACTGGATGATAGCATACATTTTATATCTTCTATAACAGAATTGGCAACCAATCATAGCATGACACTGGATGTAGCAGAAAGCTTGGAAAAAGGCCACAAGTCCAAGGAAAAAGCATAATTTAAGTTAGATATGAGGAATGCATAACACAAGTTTAAAGATTTAGGTGAAGAGAGCACAATATATAGGTGCAAAAATATTTGTAAATAAGTAATGGTTTACCGTTGTGAACAAAAATAGAAAGGGAGAAAACCACTCTTTGCAGGATGAAATATGCTTAATTAGAAGATGCTGGAAGACTCCTTGTATGTTGATTGAGCTGTGCTGAAAGAGTCAATCTTGGCAGTTATGCAGCTTTAAAGTTGGGCCTACAAATAAAATGTGGTAAGCAACGAAGAGATTGGATACTTGAAATGTGAAGAACTGTGGAAGCAGTCATAAATGTAGTCATTGAAAGAAAAAGGAATAAGTAATTATTGAACATACCTGTAATTTTTTTTCCTTTGAAAAGTATTTGAGCATTTCAAGTGGTGGATGCAGATTGTGTTGATAATTGAGCTTCCTCACTGATTTACTTATGATTGTTAAAAGCTATTTTTGTTAGTAGCTGTCATGCTGTTATCTTATTAGTCTGTACTTCTGAACAACAATTCTACAGTTCTTTCAGCAGTTTATTCTTATATATTGTAATTTATTTTTTATATGTGAAAGCGATTGGATTATATAGATATGATAGACTCTAGGAATTGGGTAACTCTGCCTATTTATTCTAGCCTTTTTTCAGTGTAAAAGACTTTTGGCCATTTCAAAAATGATTGTACAGAGGACAATATACACTATCTTTTATTTTTCAGAAATTAAGAGTAAGGAAATTACTTAACTTTCACTCATTCATTTGTTCTTTTATATTCTATCTTTAATATTGATCTTTCAAACTGTAATTTGATTAAAAATTTCTGAGGTCAGCTATATTTGCAAGTGCTAACATGCAATATTTCAATAATATTGCAAAAAATTCCACATTTCACTCCCTTTTTGGCTGCGGGTTTTGACTACATACTAAAGCCAAGACAATTAAATACTGCAAACGAGCTCAAACATCTCCCTGCTAATTTATTCTTTTTGTTAGCTTGGGAAAATCCAATTTTGATCTTCAAAATCAGGGATTTATATCTTCTGAGAAGATATAACTTTTGTGTTGGAGTAAGGTGAATGCTTATATCAAGTTTTAGCTCATACAATACAGATGCACATATGATTAAAACTTTGGGCAGGATTCACATCATAGTCTATTTGGGTGTTGGTGTGTTGGATTCTATTACAAGGATCGACATTTACTACCACACATTAGAAGGAAGAGGGGCGTATGCTATTGTGATGCATAAGGGGAAGATGTGAATTTTTATTTTTTGATAGATGAAGTAAAAAGTGCGAAACTTGTACAGGGTAAATAAAAGAAAAACGACATTTATATGATTAAGTTCAGTAATGACAAGGGGGATGCTGCTGCTTCTTTTCTTGTCATGTCGAACCCAATCAGAGATGCTTCTTTTCTTTTAGTATGTTGTTTACAGCTGCACGAGGGCCAATTGATTTTGAGGAGTCATGCACAAGGGTCTTGAACTGCTGTTCAAAAAGAAAGCATTATTATGGGGTTTAGTTTTTATTAGTCTTCTTTAAGCTGTAGCTGCCTCTGCTGTAGCAGTTTTGTTTGTAATCTGCAATTTGTTATGAAAGGCCTCATATAAGGTTTATTTAAGCAGGTTTCTAAGAACAGAAAATTGGAAGGGAAGAAGGAGTAAATAGTTATGGCAAGATTTGTCATGTACCTCCTCTCCGCTTCCCTCCCATCATCCAATTTAATCTAAGGACATCCAGTTGAAAAAGTTTTGAGTCTAACCACAACTTGCTATACCTACTATAAACTGGAAAGAAGAAGCCCTACACCTTAAAATATAAGAATGTGAAGCCAAACTATAGAAACCAAAAAACTAAATATCTGATTGCTCATAGAATTTCTTTCTTTTCTGTTTCAAGATTAGAAAATATAATTTCAAATTGAAAAGAAATGGCGTTGCAGCAATAATGAAATAGTTGTGTCATTATATACACAGAAGAGAACTTTTGTAAGTTAAGAACAAACTTAAACCAATAAAGTGCCCACACAAAATACCATACCAAATAAACATAAAATTCATTTCACAGTTCAAAAAAACTGTACGTGAAGAAGCAAAGAGGGATTTGGCAAGTGACTTACCGCAAGATTCAACACAAAATGTGTCATGCTGTCAACGATGCCAATGAGGAAAAATGGGTAGAAGTCGCTTACAAGTGAGACAAACCAAAACCAATCTCCCTAGAGCTGCTGCTTCAATCTATTCACAATAGACAAAAAGTAGATCTAAGAAGTGTTTAGAAAGAAATAAAACACAACAGAAAATGATCCGGCAAGTGACTCACCACAAAATTCGGCACAAAATGTGTCCTGCTGCCAACAATGCCAATGAGAAACTATGCACAGTTTGCAAGAAAACAGTTAAAACCCTACCACCACGGATTTTTGTAAAATGAGACGAACCCAGATTCTCCCTAGAGCTACTGCTTCAATCTATTCACAATAAACAAAAAATAGATCTAAGAATATTGAAATTTAGAGCTACCGGAGTCTTGCTTGAGTTTGAGACAAGATTTTGGCGGAAACGAAATTATGGATCGAGTGCTTATGTGAAATTGATTTAGGGTTTGGGGCATTCTATTAAAGGGGCAACTGACCTACCCCAAATTGTGTCGTGCTGTCAAGGATGCCGATGAGGAAAACTATGCAGAGTTTGCAAGAAAACATACGTAACTCTACCATCGTCGGCTACCTCAACATTCATCATAAATTTTGCAATAACTGCAATGCTGCGTAGTGACCTTCAAATGTCAAACGAGGGTGGCGAGAGTAAATGCTCAACGCAAATATTTACAAACAATTTATTGCGATGTGTCAATTGGTGAACGGGATTTTTCATCTATTCATTTGATTGAACTACAACAGGATCAATTCTCATGCAAGTGGAGAAATGAAAGGTCAATACTAGCGAGGAAGAGTTTGGAGGAGCGGGGAAAACAGCTGGGAAATTGGCGGAAAATGATGAACTGTTGCAATTCATTTAATCGTATTTCATCGCCTGTCCGCCAATCTGCACCCTTCAGCATGAAAAGGGGTTGCAAAAGCTAAGTGTGGGTATGCCTTTGGTGTAATTAATAAGTGTTTTTAAAGTTTTATATATATATATTAACTATTATAATAATAATAATAATAAATTGCAGCTAAGGCAAAATTGGTCTTAATTTTAAATAATAATAATAAAACTAGCTTATTTTGGGGGAACTTCTCAGCAGTAGGTATAAATATTGTTTTGGGAACAATTGTGAAGTACGTTCTTTTGGATGTTAAATTTTGTTGTTGCAAATCATTATCTGCTCAAGACAGGGACAAAACCCTCTGTGGAAAGCCTTGGTGTGGTGAGGACAAAACCTTTCACCTACCAACACCGTTGACCATTGACAATCAATTCTGCACTATTGGATCTCTCTGAAACTCCACATTTTGGTTATTGTAGGCATTAACTGTGCATTGGAGATTGTGAAATAACCCCAGTAGGATTTGCCCTAAAAATCTATGTTCCACGGCTTGTTGAGGATGGGGATGGGGGGACGGCAGGGGACGCGTTTCTGGGACGTTTCCTAAGGGGCAATTTTTAGGGGACGGTAGGGGACGACGACATACAAAATACATATATATATATATGATTTTTTCAAAATTTATTAATATATTAGAGAGAGAGAGAGGGAAAGAGAGATAGATATGTCAATAAATTAATAATTGATAACAACAATATCAATATGTAAGTAAATTGCGAGAGTAGTACTATAACAACATAAGAAATGTCATTAAAGCATTGTAAAATTTATCACAGCAGTATCAAACATAATAAAACCATGGTCTATCAATATGAAATATCCAAATGTCTCAAACATGTATCCAGAAGTCTCAAAGTTCAAACATGAAAATCAAGATATTAAATACAACAATCTATGAAATTAAGCCTCATTCGGGCTATGAATATCCAAAGACTTAGAACTATCTGAGTCACTATCATCCTCTGGCAAGAGTGGAACTAAAAGATTTAATATTTAGTTTTTTCAGACTTTAGCCCAAACAATTAAAACATTAAACAGTTGGTGGGCCCCACACGAAGGAACTAAACCTTTTAAAAAATCATTTTTTAATTGTTTTTTAATATATTTTGACTTGCAACCTGTGGGGAATGGCTAGCCGTCCCTGGTACAGGGAACTTCCCCCAATCCGTCCCCAATCCGTATAGGGGACGGGGAAATGTCCCCAATCCGTAACGGGGACGGGGAAACGTCCCCAAAGTGGAGGAAACGTTTCCTAGCGTTTCCGATGGATTTTGCATTTTTGGGGACGGCAGGGGGATGTCCCCTTTGCGTCCCCCCGTCCCCGGGACGGCAGGGGACGGGGACAAGGGGTTTTGGGGCAGGGGACGCGTCCCCGTGTAACCTTGCTAAAAATTTGATTTCAAAACTCACAATTCTGCTCTAAATTTCTGCACTTTTATTTTCTGCTCAAAACCCTAGATTCTGATTTTATTTTCTGATTTTAAACATGTCATCATAGCGAACAAATCCATATCCAAAAATGACAATATAATGATGGCAAAAGATGCTATACAATCACATTCATATCACTATGAATTACACTATGGAATATACAAATTAGGCTCATCAGATAACATGCATAAGTCTGATTTTCTGAGTGGAAGTCTGCTGCTATAAATTAGAATATTAAAGTCCGATTATAACATTCAAATCAAGGGCTCCACATGACAAAAATGCCTGGAATGCTGCTGATTAAATCAGAACCTAATACATAGGTTGTACATACCAAAGATTGATGAATTGATGCTCCTCAAACCTCCAAGAAGATGTTGCTAAGTCTGCTGCTAGGGTTTAGGGATTTGAAACCCTAATCAATGAAAAAGTGGCCTCTAAGAACCAATTCGCCCTCCACAAATGCAGTCTGCTTACCTAATGCAAGGAAATACACCAAAATGCCAAGAAATGGATCCTCCAAGGGTGGCGCACAAGTCTGCTCTGAAAGATGTGAAATTCTGCTCAATGGTGATGATCTAAGGCTGCTCCAAGATAGCGAACAGGTCTGCTCCAATCTGATGCAAAAATCAAACCGTAGAATCACCCAAATTCGCCCTCCAATGCAAGTAGCCCTTCTCCTACAATGTGGTGCTCCAACCAAGGACCAAAACCCTAGCTTCAATGTAGCACAAACACCACAAATTTGCTGTCCCAAGTCTGATTGAAAATCTGATTTACAATCTGCCCTTCCGCTCCACGAATATCTCCAATGAAGTGCAAGTAGACCTCTATTATGAAGCCTTCCCAAGATGAATTAGGTTTTCGTCCAATTCACCTTATATCCTCAAGGGTTTTTGATTGAACTTTTGAGCAGATTGCAAAAAGTCCTATTAACTACCTTTGTTTGTCCATCAATTTGGGGATGATAGGCAGAACTGAAATTTAATTAGGTACCCAATATTTTCCATAACATCCTCCAAAAATGACTCATAAACTTAGTATTCTTGTTAGATGTAAGATTTCTAGGTAAACATGCAACTTTGCCACATCTTGGAAAAATAATCTAGGAACATTTGGCATGTCATTGGTTTTCTTACATGGTATGTAGTTGAGCCATTTTGGAGAACGAATTCATTACTACAAAAATAATCTCATTTCCCTTTTGAGTTCTCAATAATCCTAAAACTAAATCCATACTAATATCTTCCCATGGTCCATTTAGAATAGGTAATAGCTTATACAACCCCGTGTTCCTACTAATTGGTAGATTCTACATCTAGCAACAAGCTTCTCTACATTCTGTTTCAGACCAAGCCAATAATATTTCACTTTTAGTTGTAAAATGGTTTTGTTTGTTCCAAAATGACCACTAAGATCCCATCCATGTGCATTTCCCTTAGGAGGTTCTCCCTCATAGAGCCTTTTGGTATACATTATTGCTGATTTTTTAAACAAAAATCTTTTTCAATAGACAAATCCTTACATCCCTTGGCATCTTGAGATGTTCTCCAAATCTCAGCAAAATTAGGCACATCCTTGTGTAAATATTTTAAGCAATCAAGATCAATTACCTCAACCTTCAAAGTCTTCAACAATAGTATCCTTTGACTAACTACATCAACAATTCTATATGATTGTTTGAACTTGTGCTTGAAAACAAAATATTAACTTTTTGTAGGTATTCAACCTACCTCCTTTGTCTTTGATTCAACTTTGCTTGGTTGTTCACATACTTTAAGGCTTTATGATACATATTGAGAACAAACTCTTTAGGCAATAAGTAATGCCTTCATTTTGTCGATGCCTGAATGATGGCACAAAACTCTTGATCATAAATATAATACTTCTGTTTAGGTTTTCCCTTTTGACTCAACAAAGTTCCAATGGCCTTTCCATTCACATCAAAATCCACTTGAAACACTTTCTCAAAATCAAGTAGTGCCAATACAAGCTATTTAGTTGTCTTCTTTTTCAAAAGCTCAAAGCTTCTCTTTGCTTGCATTGTCCATGTAATAGACCTTTCTTTGTAGCGCTTTTTGATGTAGGTCACCCTTGAATCAGTGCACATTCTCCATTCATTGTTCTTCTTTGGTGTTAGAATTATTGGAATTATGAGAAAAATTAGCAGCAAATTTAGCACACAAGATAATAATATATTTTTCTCTCTATTTCGTTCATTCAAACATCACGTATTTATAGGATTTTCATGTCCTCTATTATAGGAAACTTCTTAAAACAACTCCCTTACTTGGGAAAACAAATAATTACAGGTATAACTATAACAAATATTTGTAGAAATAAATAGATCCTAAACAAACTTAAGAAAACTAACAAACCATACCAAAACACCCAATGATGTAACAGTAATATTCCTAACACCGCCCCACCCCTACACCCCCCCCACATATTGCATCATTCTCCAAATAGGGATAGGTGGACTAATAATACTTGATAACCACATCTACTCATGACAAGCAATAGTGGAACTTGCCTCACTATGTTTTTTCAGTAGGATTGACCTTATTGGACTTTTATCCAAGGATAGCGACAAACACATCTACTCATGGGACCAAGGATGGGGACTGACACATTTATTCAAGGTCATACAACAAGTATGGATAGGGACAAACACATATATCCAACATCAAAGTGATGAATAGGAACACACACATCTGTTCACAACAATAATGATTGGGGACAAACACATCCAATCATAATTTCCAACGTTGTGATTGGGGACAAACACATCCAATCACTATTACTCAACGAATGTGATTGGAGACATACACATCCAATCACTATTTCCAACTTCTATGATTGGGGACAAACACATCCAATCACTATTACTCAACAAATGTGATTGGAGACATAAACATCCAATCACTATTACTCAACAAATATGATTGGGGACATATACATCCAGTCATAAATACAAACACTTGATTTTATTTAGGAAATATATTCCTCCTCATTGTTCTCATGTGGATGTGTCTTCACTAGCTATTTTAAAAAGTCATTTTTCAGCATTGTTTGCAACCATTGCCTTATTCGTATTTAGCTTGTCATCAAGGAGATCCTTGGTACATTTAATGCAGTTCACAATGATGTGCCCCCTTTTTTGAAATAGTAGCATAAAATTCTACCCTTAGAGAACTGATTTCCCTTTGAAGTAGAAGAATGGGATTTAGAGGAATGGTTAGCCTTGTTTTTGACAAACATTGCAGTTTCCTCTATGGTTGAATCATTTTTTTTGGTTCCTTCATCAATCAAGGTAGAGATTATATCTTCTAGAGTAACATCTACTTTTTTCAATGTCAACATAATATTACCATAGCTAGAAGGCATATTCTATTCAACAAAATAGATTTTGCATCGTCATCATCTACCTTGGCTTTTATTGAAGCTAGTTGATTCATCAAGGAACAAAACTTACTGATGTGTTGAACAATATTTTCACTTTCCATCATTTTTAGTCCAAATGATTTTTGCTTTAGGCCCATCTTTGCATTTGATGCTTGTGATCCAAATAATGCACTAAGATCATTCCATACTTGCTTTGAGGTCTTCAATAAGTCAATGTGGTGGAGGTATATGCATCTGAAAGTCCAAGACCAATCAAAGCTATTGCTCTTTAATCCTTTGTAGTCCATTTTGTAATTCCATCAGCATCAGTTGGTTTTGATGTAGCTCCCCTCACCACATCCCATAGATCCTTTTCAATAAGGATCAATTATAGCTTGACTTGCCATGTGTTGAAGTCTTTACCTTCAAATTTCTTAATTAATGTGTTGTTTATCTTCATAAAAGAAAATATCTGATTGCCCCTCAATCAAAAGAAAATAAAAGGTATCGGACTCAACCGATAATGCAACTTGATATGATTATAATATTTTTGTAAAATTCATTCACCTTGATATTTTTGATTGCTTCAACAATCTAAATTGACTACAAAAGTGATAAAACTAACCTATGAGCAAATAAGCTCTATGAACTAAAACCAATTAGCAACATCTCACTAGGCACTAAATATAATTGAACATGTCAACAATGGTCACAACATCTTAATACTAAACATATCGACCAATTGCAGATTGATTTCCATTAAAAAGATGCATTACTTACATCTTCTATGTGGACCGAAGGCATCAATCGTGTTGAAAGATGATTGTAAGCAAGGCTTCATAAACCACTCTATTATGCCTGTGATGTGCGGTTCAAATCCAGGAAAACTCCACATTCAGGAGAATGCAAAGTGCAGCACAAATCAACACAAAAGAGCAAAAGAAGAGGACCTTAACGATGGTAGAAATATTGAATGCAAAGGCATGCATGAATCCACTAGTCTATGAAAAATAATTAACAGCTTAGACATTTGCGATTTTGATTTGCATATTGCATTGGTTACATCAGAGATTTCTGCTTCTTCTTCTGGTGCTGAGGGTGAAAATCAACCATTTCAAGCTCCAAAATATCAGCAACTCACTCAAATTACAGCATATTGCTGTTATTATTTAATTGCTGCACCCTGAAATCACATTCACATCCCTCATTTTCCATGCAAAACTGCTCTCTCATTATGCAAAATATATTCAAAATGTTTTTGCGTTTTATTTTCCTGTCTAAGCTTTCCAAAACATTTTGAATTTTTATTTTTCGTTAAGTATTGAGAGAGAAATCACAATTTTGTTGTGGATGCCCAACTCTGCTCTGATACCATATGAGAGAAATTAGGAGCAGATTCAGCAGACAAAATAATATTATATTTTTCTCTTTGTTTCATTCATCCATACATTACATATTTATAGGTGTTGATGAATTGTAGCTTAGGTCAGATATAAGCGATGATTGCTATAAAGCATCATCATCGCTTATATAAGATCTAATGCTCTTCATGTTTATATTTCCAGAAATAAGTAAAATAATCGAATTTTATAAAGCATGTATAAAATCAAAATTATCTAAATGATGTTCTAAATTCGCTTTGATTAAAATTTGGGACTCTTGTATTACATCCGCCATGCGTAAGGCTGTGTCCATTAGTTAAGTTAGTTTAACTGAATAATCATCGGCTGTGAGAGGAACCCGTGCCCTAAGGAACACGTCCCTTGAGTGGACGTGTCTCCACATGTGGAGACACATCCTCTCAAGAGACGCATCCCTTGGAGGCGGGTCTCCTAACATATAAAAGATGATTCCTATCTTAATATGCAGACATCGAAATCATTAATGTTCTGCAATCAGCACATTTAGTATAAATCTGGAAATCGAAAATCTGTCTTAAAATCTTAGTAGAATTCTGGAAACTTAGAATCCTTTTAGAACCCTTAGTCTCTCATTTTGATAGAAGATTTGACTAAATTTACATGGTATCAAAGCCACGTTGTGTGAATCCTAATCAAATCTAAATATCAATCTGCTCAAGAAAATTCGTATTTTCTAGAATCGAATTTACATCACATTCTTCATAATGTCAAGTGTGATCAGATTTGAAGATCGCCTTGCAGGAGCAGACAATTTCACATCATGGAAATTTAGAATCATGATGATCCTTAGAGAGAATAAGCTAGATTCACTTGTGAGAGAAAACTTGAAGGAAACAAAGTCTGAATCTGAGAAAACTCAATGGTTAGAAAACAATGAAAAGGCCATGAAAATCCTAGTAGATGCAGTTAGGGATCATATAGTGCCCATCCTAGCAAAACATGAAACTGCATACCATATGTTCAAATCTCTTGAGAAAACTTATGAGATCAACAACACCTGCAGGACTCTTGCTTTAAAAAGGCAAATCAACAATGCTCAAATAAACAAAGGAGAGTCCATTAATGCATACTTCATGAGGATTATTGAACTGAGAGATCAATTATCCACAATTGGATATCAGATTGATAGCAAAGAGTTAACTCTAATTGCACTAGGAGGCCTACCAAACTCATGGGAGTCATTTGTTCAAGGAATAAGTGCAAGATCTAAACTCCCTAAGTTTGACAGGCTAAGAACTGGTGCCTTCAAGAAGAAACAAGACTCTCCTCAAAAGAAAACAAACAGAAAAACATAGATGAAGACCTTCATGTACTCAACACATCGTCTAATAAAAGGAATAAGAAAAACTCCTACAAGAAAGGATCTTTTAAAAGAAAGAGAAATTCCAATGGAAAGGGATCTTCTAAAAGAAAGACATCTCTCAAGTGCAATGCTTTAGATGTGATCAATATGGCCACTATGCAATGAAGTGCCCTGACAGATCAAAGCAACAAGCATCTTTTGCCAAAGTAGGAAAGACAAATTCAGATCATGAATCTGAGAACTTTGTGTTCTATTCAGCATTATCTAATCAAGTATCTAACAATATCAACAACTGGGTGATTGATAGTGGTTCTTCGAGGCACATCACAGGGTTTAGAGAACACTTAGACACTATGACTGAAGAGTCTGATGAAGATGTCACAATTGGGGATGACTCTACACATCAAGTAAAAGGGGTTGGAACTTGTTCCATCACATTGAAATCTGGTCTCTCCCTTCATCTCACTGGGGTCTTATTTGTACCTGGAATAAAGAGGAATCTAATATCCATCTCTGCCCTTGAAGACAATGGATATAGGGTTACATTTATGGATGGAAAAGTTCTAGCATGGCCTAAAAACTCATCTATCAAGAAAGCCCAAATCATAGGTGTAAGACAAGGATACCTTTACAAACTTTGCACTGAAGTTAATCAAGCCCTTACCCTTGACATCTTTGAGTCAACTGAGATTTGGCATAGAAGATTAGGACACCTTCATTTCCGTGCCCTACCTTCTATGGAAAAACTTGTAACAGGGTTACCTAAGTTAAAACCATCTCATGAAGGAAATTGTAAAGGTTGTGCCTTAGGAAAGAATACAAAGGGATCCTTTCCCACTAGTTTGAGCAAAACCCTAAATGTGTTAGATCTGGTTCACTCCGACTTATGTGGACCCATGTCTGTACCTTCTAAAGCAGGATTTCTTTACTATGTCATATTTATAGATGACTTCTCTAGGAAAACCTGGATCTATTTCCTTAAGTGTAAAGAGTCAATAGAAATCCTCAAAAGGTTCAAAGAGTTCAAAGCACTTACAAAAAACTTCTCCGGGAAGAAAATAAAAACCTTAAGGACAGACAATGGGAAAGAATACACCTCTGAAATTTTTAAGGAATTCTGCATGAGTGCTAGAATTAAGAGGGAGTTCACAGTGGCTTACAACCCTCAACAAAATGGGGTTGCTGAAAGAAAAAATGGAACCATTGTAGAAGTTGCCAAAGCAATGTTGCTTGACCAAAACATGGAAACCTCTTTCTGGGCAGAAGCCTCTAGGATTACTGTCTACATCCAAAATAGATATCCTCATTCTCATCTTGACAACAAAACTCCTGAAGAAGCCTTCACTGGCATAAAACCTGACATTAGTCACTTTAGGATTTTTTGTTGTCCCGTCTATATTCATGTGCCCAAGGAGAAAAGATTCAAACTTGAACCTTTCGGAAAGAAAGGAATATTTATGGGATATAGTGAAACCTCCAAGGCCTTCAGGATATTCATACCCGGTCAGAATCAAATTGAATTGAGTAGAGATGTCATCTTTGAAGAAGACATTGCATTCAAGAGGGCAGAAAGTTCTAGTGAGACTGAAACCTATTCCCCTAGAGTACCTGAAATGGAACCTGCTCCTGAGATTCAGAGGGAGCATCCTGAGGAAATGCCACATGAACTTCCTTCTACTTCAAATGAGAATACAGTTGACAACGGCAGAAAGAGACCACTTTGGGCCAAGAAGATGATCAAAGAAGCAGAGGATCATGCAGCACCCAAAGGAACGTTTAGGGAGAGTAAAAGACCCAAACGCTTCACTAGCTATGTTGCTCTAATGAACGACATCATAAACTCCGAACCTGTTAGTGTTATAGAAGCTTTCCGACATCAAGCATGGAAGGATGCAATGACAGAAGAATATCAGTCTATTTCTAAAGAATGATGTATGGGATATAGTGCCTAGACCAAAAGAAAATCTGTTGTCTCTTCCAAATGGCTCTTCAAAATCAAGCATGCTGCTGATGGCAGTATAGAAAAACACAAAGCACGTTTTGTGGCAAGAGGTTTTTCTCAAAAGGAAGGCATTGATTACGAAGAAACATTTGCACCTGTTGCCCGTTACACATTAGTGAGAGCAGTGTTAGCCATTGCAGCAGCTAAAGGCTGGAAGATCCATCAAATGGATGTGAAAACTGCCTTCCTGAATGGAACCATTGAAGAGGAAGTCTATTTAGAACAGCCTGAAGGTTTTGTGATACATAAACCTGACTCACATGTATGCAGACTGAAGAAAGCCCTCTATGGACTTAAACAGGCTCCCAGGGTCTGGTATGAAAGAATTGACAGTTATCTCTTGGGATTAGGATTTTCCAAGAATGATGCTGACTCCAATCTCTACTTCAAGGTAATTAAAGGTGATATGCTAATAATTATTTTATATGTTGATGACCTGCTGATAACAGGAGAAGATCACCTCATTGCTCAAGGGAAGCAGGATCTAATTTTTGAATTTGACATGAAAGACTTGGGCATTCTTCACTACTTCCTAGGTTTAGAAGTATGGCAGAAACCAGAGGGCATCATACTAAACCAAGGGAAGTATACTATTGATATTCTGAAGAAATTTGGAATGTTGGACTGTAGACCGATGTCTACACCCATGGAAACCAACCTTCACAAATTGAAAGAAGCAGCAGCAGAATCCAAGTGTGTAGATCCAACCCTTTACCAGCAGATATTATGGATCCTTGATGTATCTAGTCAACACCGGACTGATATTTGCTATGCGATGAATGTTCTCGGCCGGTTCATGTGTGAGCCAAAGGAAATTCACTTAATGGCTGTGAAACATATTTTGAGATATCTTCAAGGCACTATTGGATATGGTCTTCTTTACAAGAATGATCAACTAGATCTACATGGGTACTCTGATTCAGATTGGGTTGGAAGTATAACTGATCGGAAAAGCACATTAGGATGTTGCTTCAGTTTAGGATCAGCTATGATCTCCTAGATTTGCAGAAAACAATCTTCAGTTGCTCAGAGCTCAACAGAAGCTGAATACATTGCAGCCTCAATGGGAGCAAGAGAAGCAGTTTGGCTTCGTAAATTGCTTGTGGGACTCTTTGGTGAGCCTTTGAATCCTACAATTATTCATTGTGATAATAAGAGTTGCATCAAACTCTCTGTAAATCCTGTCTTTCATGATAGATCTAAGCACATTGAGATCCCTTATCATTATGTAAGAGATATGGTGGAAAGGAAAGTGATTCAGTTGGAGTATATTAGTACAAATGATCAAACTGCAGACATTCTCACCAAGCCTCTCTCCCGAATCAAGGTAGAGCACTTCAGGAAGAAACTTGGTATGGTTGAAGTGTAATTTGTTATTTATGTTTGAAATACAAATTGTTTATAAATTGTACTAATATATAAAGATGTTTAATGTGTAAACTCTTTTGTCATGTGTGTGACTCCATGACTTGCTATGACCCTACTCCCCATTATTGAAGGTGACGATCTTTCTAATAATGAACACTTGTATTGACATTATGAAATTATTAACTCTACAATGATAAACTATCATGATGAAAGATATCATGTGACTTGATATCTGTGGACATGTCATGATAGTATCTCTTGGACTGCTGATGGATATCATGGGAGTTGATATCACTTCGAAGATCATTGTAATCCTTAAGAGATAATCATGGTGGATATTTATATCCATGGATATGCCATGAATTATGGTAGACATCATGTGACTTGATGTCAGTGCACATACCATAATGAAGATGTGTTATGAAGAATGTCATGTGACTTGACAAACTTTGAGAAAACATATCATATCTTCGATATCACGTGTAAAGGTGATATCTCCACTTATTTGATTTGAAATATCTTCCCTAGCTAAGAGGGAGTGTTGATGAATTATAGCTTAGGTCAGATATAAGCGATGATTGCTATAAAGCATCATCATCGCTTATATAAGATCTAAAGCTCTTCATGTTATATTTCCAGAAATAAGTAAAATGATCGAATTTTATAATGCTTGTATAAATGAAATTATCTAAATGATATTACGAATTAAACTTTGATTAAATTAGGGACTCTTGTGTACATCCGCCATCAAGTAAGAGGTGTAATCCATTAGCTAAGTTTGTTTCCAACCAAGCCAATCATTAGCTCTGAGAGGAATTGTTGGCGTGGTTTTAGCGACTGCACTACGGAATAAAGTAAATATGACTACTCTATCCTCTTGAACAAAGAGTTCTGCATGCTAAGATTGAGAGATAGATCATACATTTAACTCAAAGGTTCCTTTTTAATGTGAGTAGTCTTTCGGTTGAAGCGGCTGATTTTCTTTGGTATTTCAAAGGGACTTACACAATTGTTCGGCAGCTGATAGCAGATAGCAGATTAAGGGTTTCATGTGGTTCGAATGATTTGGCAAGTCAGCACAAGTTTCCTAATTCTAACGAGAAATGAACTGAATTTAAATGAGTGTAGGGCCTAAGAGTTCTAATCTACTCTAAAGGTGTGGGACATGGCGATCAATTCTCACAAGCTTCAAGCCCAGCTCGTTTGCCTCACTTGGGGCAGCTTCTCACTGAAGCTGGTGCAATCTTGAGGAAGGTGACTCCGAATTGTTGGTCCCGATAGCATGAGAACACCATCACAACGACGCATGCCAACATATAGGCATAATGAAGTTAAGTTTCACAAAGTTCGAGTTGACCGCGCCAAGAGGCGAACCCACTTGTCAATGACAGCTAGTATAGTATGGACAGCGAAGTCTTGTTCCGTCGAGCACCACATTCCACCGATTACTAAGTACTTGCATGAAATGAGAAAATCTACTTTGCTAAGCTACTTTCAAGATGCTCGTGTGAATTGGAAGGGCGAAAAGCCTCAACAACTACTCATAATGAAGAAATCACCATCAATGAAATTCTTTTATTATGAAAGCATTCATGACAACTTCTTACAAAGTATTCAATGGGAAGACTTCCCTTCCTTTTCAATCTAAAATAAACTATCAACTATCTAATTGCTCTCTACTCCTCTGCTATCCTAACTTTGATCTAATTCTAATTTCAATAGAGGAATTACAAATGGGGACTCCCTTTATAGTTAATGCCAAGTCCAGCGGACATTTCAGTCCTAATCACAGTGGAAGGCCAAGAAGATTGTGCCACCTCAACCCTAAACAGTTAAGCCCTAAAACTGCATAATGGAGAGTGGGGCCAAATAGCGAACAATTAATGGCCACCATCTTCTAGAAAGATTCCGTTTGTAGGCAGCGTTCACATTCTCGAAATCTTCTAGCTGTGGCGTTTTCTTCAACTTCTTCTTTGTCCTTGAGTTATACTAGTCTCGGCTTAGCCATTTTTCGCAACTTTTCTTCCTTCGAGGTTGAAATGTAATCGTGGAGTACTTGCTTCATCTTCCTAAGTCATCGCCGTTTGGTCTCGACGCTCCTCTTGCAAAACAAGCAAGGGGAAGAGAATTAGAACACTTCATAATATAAATTCACCTTACTTACCAGAATTTTCACGCTTTAACTTCCAAGCGTTCATCGCCTTCACTAGCCAACTTCTGCCTTCTTCATGATTCTTCATGCCTTAGCCAAATTTTCAACCCATCTTCTTCAAGGGCGCATTTTAGAGATGCATTTCAAGATTATCTTTTGAAGGTGTTAACTTCAACTGCATCTTCTTCAAGAAATTTATTCCACCAGCTGAAGCGTTGACAATTTTGATTTCATTCATTTCCGGCCCAGGAAGATTATCTTCACGAAGAATTTGAGCAAATTCACCTAGGCAGTTCCTTTCGAATTCGTTGTCTGGAGGATTTTACCTTGAAAACACATTTTCTTCACATTTGCCTTAGAAAATTTTAAAACTTTCCCTTAGGAAAACTCATCAATCCTGTGCCCATCCAAAAATCTCCATCCTGAAGGCCACGGCGAAGCATGGAATACTTTAAAATCAACTTCTAATCGGAGATCCTCAATACCCAGAAGAAAGTTTTCTTCAAAATTTGTCGAATTCATGGGTGTACAACGAACGGGTTCATTTAATTTTTTTGAATTTCGAACTTTAGAAAAATAATTTTTGACAAATTTAATCCCGTTCTTCATATCTGTGGATGATTTCTTGTTGCTCTGACTTGAAAATATTTTTGTTGACCCTGTGCGGCTGACATCATCGGACTTCTTCACTGGCAATTCATTCGGGCTTCAGGAAAATTCAACCACCTTCAAGGTCCAGGCGTATTTTCTAAGGAAGAAAATACTTTGCCTTTGAGAATTTTTTGAATCATTTAGCAAATTTTGCTGTAGAAAATTTTATTTAACTTCATTCGTTCGCCAGTGGTGGAAATTTCATCAACTTCACTTATCACAATTTTCTTTCAAGTGCCTGGAGTGCATTTTGTGTGTCATGAAGAATATATAAATTCCAACGCCCCCTATGTTTTACTTTCATCACCTTATAGGCTTAATATTCCCAACGCCTCAGCAATATTTACTTCCCCCTTACCACCTTGGGCGTATTTTATATGTCATGGAGAACATGTTTCCAACACCACCTTTGACTTGTGTCTTTATGTGCTTTCAACGCCTTGTCTTCTTCCTCCTCTTTGCATGGATACTTTGTCTTTTTCCTCCTTTGCATGAATTCAAACTTCTTTAACTCATTTTGCATGAATACCAACTTTGCATGGGCGTTTGTCTTTACATGTCTTCATATGGGCGCATTCAAAGGGGGGAGGAGAAAGTCAACTTTTTTGTCCTCTTCTTAGCATGTTTGGGCGCATTTCACACCTCATGAAGGACGAAAATTTTCACTTTGAATTTTTCCTAACTTGCCTTGAATCATGGGCACATTTTGGCATATGAGCAGGATGAACTTTGTTGACTCTTTGACCTTCTCCTTGCATGGGCACAAATGGCACATAGAGGAGAATAAAGCTTATACTTAGAAATTTTTTCAAACATCTTCTTCATTGCATGAGGGTGCATTTAGCCATATGAGCAGGATGAACTTGTTGACCTCCTTGACTTTCTTGAGAAGTGGGCGCATTTTGCCTAGGCTAGAGGATGAAGCCTAGACTTAGAAAATTTTTCAACGTTTTGAAGGCAAGCCTGTGAGGAGGGCGCAAATGGAGGTCTGAGGAGGATGAAACATATCCACACTTAGAAATTTTTTGACTTGCCAGACATGGGCGCATTTTAGCATGGTTGAAGGATAAACTTTGTACTTAGCCATTTTTCTTGATGCCTTCTGTAGCTGGGCGCATTTTAGCATGTGAGGTGGCTGAGGAAATTTCTTACTTGGAAAATTTTTCTAGCATTTTGCTTGAAGTGGGTGCATTTCCCTGGTGGTGAAGGATGAACACAACACTTAGCCATTTTTCTTTCCTTCTGCCAGAATTTCCATGTCCTGCTATTTATAGTAAATCCTCTGATTTCTACACTGCTGAAGCGCAAAATGATTTGAAATTTTGAACGCTGGATCGTCATGACTTCATCAACCTGTTGACACTGCTACTTCGGGTTGGCCTGCTATTTTTAGCCCATCTCTGAAGGTGGTTTGCTATTTATAGTAACTGCCTGCTTCTGATATCTCCACAACTCTGTTTGATTTGAAATTTGAATGACGTGCTCCTCACCACGTGACCTGCCTGCTGACATCGGCGCATGCAATTGATTTGCTATTTTTAGCTTGTTCCCAAAATGACTTACTATAAATAGTAAGTGCTCCATTTGTCTTCAAATTTTACTAGCATATAGCCTGAAGGATGCTGATCGCGGTGGTTTACACCGGTTTTCGAAAATTCTGACTTTTTACCCCTCTTTTCAGGTCCCGAAGCTGGAAACCCTAATTTGCTCTGCATGCATATCAAATGATCTCCGTTTGTTTTCGTTTCTGCTGCATTGCGATCAGCTCGTGATTCTGAAGTGCTGGGAAGCGGCTACCGGGATGCACCTGCTAAAAATAGTAAGTTCCTCACTGAGTGACCATCTCCATTTGCATGTCACGTCATTGCGAAGCTCTCGAAAAACCCATAAAGAATATGCCGACATGCAAAGAAAACCCTAACATGCAAACCCTAAAAATAGCCTCTGAAGGCTGAACTCTGAAAGTTGTCGTCTCACTTTGCATGTTATACTGTTGCGAAGGTCTCGAAAAACCCAGAAGGAATCTCCAAACATGCAAAGAAAAACTCTGCATCTAAGCCCTGAAATCTGCTCCGGAAGCTGGACTGCTAAAAATAGCAAGTTGTCGGTTTCTGCTCAAATTTTGCACGTGAGTAACTTGATGTGTTCTGAATGTAGCGTGACTGTTGGAATTTCAAAAATGCTAACGGAATGCCCTGAATTGCATACTTACTAAAAATAGTAAGTACCTGGAATTTGATGAAATTTCAGTGGAAGCTTGCTGGAAGCACACTGATAGCAATGTTAATCTCCGTTTTCAATTTATTCACCCCATTTGACCTCAAATTGGCAAGGAAGTTCAAAACCCTAATTTTTAGACTTGGCCAAATTTTGCATTTAAGCTCACAGATGGGCACAATCCCCGAAAGGTAGACATCAGAAAAGAGACAGAGAGAGAGAGAGAGAAAAACCAAAGCCAAAAAGACCAGAATGGAGCAAAAATTAGGGGTCCCCATCTTGAATGGGGCGATATGTGAAAAGGTCACAACAGGAACCCGCGCCCTAAGGAACACTTCCCTTGAGCGGATGTGTCTCCACATGTGGAGACATGTCCTCTCAAGAGACGCATCCCTTGGAGGCGGGTCTCCTAACATATAAAAGATGATTCCAATCTTAATATGTAGACATCAAAATCATTAATGTTCTGCAATCAACACATTTAGTATAAATCTAGCAATCGAAAATCTATCTTAAAATCTTAGTAGAATTCTGGAAACTTAGAATCCTTTTAGAACCCTTAGTCTCTCATTTTGATAGAAGATTTGACTACATTTACAATAGGATTTTCGTATCCTATATTATAGGAAACTTTCTAAGACAACTCCCTTACTTGGGAAAATAGATAATTATGGGTATAACCAAACTATAACAAATATTCATGGAAGTAAGCAAACTCTAAACAAATTTAAGCAAACTAACAAACCATACCAAGACACCCGATGATGTAATATTCCTAACAGGAATTGCATGTGGATTCAAGCTTGCCCTAATCAATCCCCCATCTAATAACTTTACGTACCTGTTTGTTTAATTTTGCATCATTTTTGGGTCCATTTGGTGGGGTTCCTTGTTGGGCTGGCTAGCTCCCGGAATTAGATTCATCTAATGTGAAATTTTCCTCATAGGTGGAAACCTTGTAGGCAAGTCCTTGGAGACAATTTTTGCACAATATTGCAATATATTTACAACTTTTATTGGAATCTTTCCTTCCTTAGGTTCTTCTCAAGGGAACACAACATACCATACCTTGGTCTTTTTTATTTCCTTCAAAAGTTGCTTACCAGATAATACTGTTTCTCCACTTCTTTCATAGGCAACAACTCGTACATTTTGCCATTTTTAGATGCTAACTGTATTCTTCCTTCCATCATTTATCACACTCCTATCATATTGACATATTCCCAAGGCCTTTCTAAATGAACATGACATGCATCCATTGAAGTAACACCATAACTCATCCTTGTACAAGTACTCACCAATATTAAAATTGATCTTGCATTGATTAGACATCATTCATGACTTGATGGCATTTTTGTAGCCATGGAACCTTGTATTGGTTTAGATGTGCCACCATTTTCAATGCCAATTTCTCCACTAGTCCTGTGGACACCAAGTTGTTAGTGCTACCATTGTCTGTAATTAGTTTGCAGCACCTATCCCAAGGCTTACATGTAATTTTGAATATGCTCCTCCTTTGCCATGGTTTAGTTCTTTGCTTCTTTGATTTAAAGAATACTCTCTTCAACATCAGATTTTCGCCATTTTCTAGTTCTATGGGTGCAGCCATGTCATCATTTTTTTCTTTAGTTTGAGCAATATTAGCCCCTTTGTCAACCCCATTTTCCTTAGTAGCTTTTGGACGTTCATATGCTCGACGTCCATGTGCTCCACAATTGTAGCATGGGCCCTTGTATTTTTGACCATGTCCTCGTGATCCAAATCCTTTTCCTCTTGAAGATTTAAAGTCTCCTCTTTGTGAACTTATCATTATCATTATCTTTTTTGTTGGAGCTTTGTCCACACCCAATTGATTGCTTGCCATGACCTCTACCTCTGTCATAATTTTATTGTCACTTTCTGGCCAGCTTATCTTCAACGTTTAATGTATACTGATATGCCTCTTCCACCTATCGAATATTAAGCATACTAATTTCATATTGCATTTAGTCTCAATTCATTAATATACCTTGAAACTTTTTCTTCAGTATCTTCAGAATGGCTAGATTGTCAATCTATAAATATTTTAGTGTATTCTTTCACACTCAACTCCTTTTGACGAAGATTTGCTACTTCTTAAGTGGCATAATAGAATAATCAGAAGGCAAAATTTTATGTTTCAACTTACTTACCATTCTATCCCATACTTTGATTCTTTCTTTTCCTCTACAGAGTCTTTCTTTCTGTATTTGGTTCCACCTTAATGATGCATGACCCTTCAGTCTAGTAACATCAACATGATC